>ML677397.1:8148865-8180151 GCA_007922305.1 Dermatemys mawii | reverse complement strand
GTGTGTGTGTGTGTGTGTGTGTGTGTGTGTGTGTGTGTGTGTGTGTGAAGGAGAAAGTGTCTGTTATTTTGGAGAAAACTCCATGCACAGTTTTATAAAGAGGCTTAACAATTTACCCTAACAAATTATTATTTAATCAAGTTAATTGGCATTACAGGTTTCTCACAGAATTTATTAGCAATCTGTATGGAAGAAGTACAATTAAGCAAGATGGCTTTTATTTTTGAATATCCATCATTCATGATATAATCTATAGAATAAAATGAAACATTCAAAAATATTTGTTGATGCAGTTTGAATAATACATTTTGAGGCAATCTTAATCTGCTAGGGGATAACTTGCAAACAGAAAACCAGTAACATTTGTTAATCTATATTGAATGGTTTATTTGCTGATGTCCCGTAAGTGTTGTCATCCTTGCTTTGGAGATGGGGAAACTGAGGCACGGCAAGGTTAAGAGATTTCTCCAAGTTATTTTAGCAAACCTGTGACAGAGCTGAGAATAGAACTCAGGTCAGATTCTCAGGCTGCTTCTCCAACTGTGAGGCAACATAACCTTACCCACATACTGGGCTACAGAAACTGCACTAGA
This sequence comes from Dermatemys mawii, assembly GCA_007922305.1. NCBI lineage: Eukaryota > Metazoa > Chordata > Testudines > Dermatemydidae > Dermatemys > Dermatemys mawii. The sequence continues at coordinate 8,179,558 of ML677397.1, read as the reverse complement.
CTTCAAGTTCAAATGCTGGGGAAGAGAATGTTTCCATTTGGAGAACAGAGATGCAGAGAGATAAAGTGACTTGCCCAAGGTCACACATGAAGTCAGTGTCAGAACTGGATGTTTGAGTCCAAATCTCCTGAATTCCAGTCTAATGCCTTGATCCCAGAGTCATCCTTCCTCTCACCCTCCATGTAGCGTCTCTGACACTATTCTTTGTGGCTCTAAATTTCTTAGAGATTAAGATCGATTGAATATGTTTTACTTTAACTTCAGGTCAAAAACCTTTATGCTATAGCAGCAACCGCCAATGAAAAAAACTTTTAACATTTGCTGATGCAACAGAATTGCTCTTGAGTTGTGGACTTAACTCTCTGCGTGCATGGCCGTGTACACGCTATAGTTTGCATTAGTATAAATTACTTGGCCGGGGTGTGAATAAGCCACCTCCCATACAATGGGCTTCAGAAATGATCAACAAGATTAACAAAAATAATGGGGAGGGAGTGTTATATGTTAGGTGATATTTTGCAGCTATCCCTCCAAAAGAACAGTTACATTTGTTTGGTTTTTAGTTTTGTTTCTCATAACATTCGAGGGGACCTGAAGAATTATTTGATTTTATACAACACTTTACATTTTGCTTTCATACAAGCTGTAACCCGAGATGCTTTACAACATTAAATAACAAGAAATTACTGAAAACAGAGGTGTTATGGTGATTAAAGCCCTAATGCAGACGCCCTGGGGGAAAGCTAAAAAGCCCAGCTGAAGTAGAAGAGTCAATGATTGAAGAGGAGTTCAAGGGCTACTTTTGGATGGCCTAGAACAGTGGTTCTCAACCAGGGGAATATATACCCCGGGGGTATGTAGAGGTCTTCTGGGAGTACATCAACTCATCTAGATATTTGCCTAGTTCTACAATAGGCTATATAAAAAGCACTAGCAAAGCCAATACAAACTAAAATTGCATACAGACGATGACTTGTTTATACTGCTGTATATGCCATACACTGAAACGGAAGTACAATATTTACATGCTAATTGATTTATTTTAGTTATATGATAAAATTGAGAAAGGAAGCAATGTTTCAGTACTAGTGTGCTGGGACACTGTCGTATTTTTATGTCTGATTTTGTAAGCAAGGAGTTTGTAAGTGAGGTGAAACTTGGGGGTACGCAGGACAAATTAGACTCCTGAAAGGTGCACAGTCATCTGGGAAAATTGAGAGTTAATGGCCTATATGCTCTATTAGATGCTCTAGATCAGCGGTGTCCACATGTGGCTAATAGGCTATTGAATTGCGGCTACTGGATGTGGCTTTTTTATAATGTGGCTAATAAGAAAAATTCAAAACCACAAGTGTGGCTAGCATCGAATTTCTGTTGGACACCACTTCTCTCTAGATATTCACAAGGGCCCTTGTCAGAGGAACAAGCCAGCCTTATGCCTTTGCTGTTGACAATCTGTAACTTAACAACAAGTATTATACAAAACAAAGGGTGCAAGCAACTTCCTTTTTGACAACTACCCGTCCTTATCTTACATGAACACAGAAAGAAGTTTTCCCATACCTAGGAAGGGAGGCCAAAGGACTTTTAAAGCATTGTCTCAAAGCTATTTGCTAAGAAAGTATCTTGCAACTGTTGTGTAAAAGAGGATGAGCCATGTTGATTAAAGATGGAAGCACCTAACTTTACCCCTCGAGGAAATGAAGAGGCTGATGTGCTAATAGTGCTACGTTTAATGTTCTAAGAGGAAAGACCACCGATCAGGTGGAGCTAGCAAATATTGAGTTTTTGATGATATGTAGTTTCATGGTCCTGGGGAGCGTGAAGGTTTTGATTGCCCTTCAGAAAAAGAACAGATTTCGCAACCATATGTGCCTCTTTTTATTGGCGATCGAACTCTCTGTGAACTGTTAACTGGAATAGGTTACAATGTAAACTTTCTGATGTATGGAAAGAAAACATTGATCCCGTTGCACACAATCCAGTTTATTAAGGAAGGCAGTTTGTAGGGCTAGGAGCTTCCACATTTCTTTTGTTAGCCAGAGCCACTGAAAGGTATTTGTCTATGATTAAAATGGGGCCTTATGGTGCCAATAAAAAGTACAGGGTTTTCCTTCTTATTGGAACAAGTTGAGTTATCTCAGTTTCCCTGGGGACCTTACTAATCTTCAGCTGGAACTGTACTAACAATTTACCAGACTGCTCAACAGTGTTGCTTCTTAATTCCAAGCTCAATGTTTCATTTTTCCTCAGTGTTTTTATAATCATTCTGGTGACAATTGTTATAATTTATGCACGTATTTACTGGTAAAGTCCCATCGCCATAATGTCACTAAGCATAATAACTCAGAGATCTATGGCACGGCTTAGGACATTTGTGATTACAGTCGGCTTATTCATTGCCTGTTGGTTTCCCATTGTTATTCTGTTGCTCCTAGATGTAGCCTGCAAAGTAAAATAGTGTGCCATTTATACAAGCTCGACTGGTTTATCGCCTCAGTGGCCATTATTCTGCATTGGATCTGAGCAAGGCGATGCGGCAGATTTTCTTTTGCCTTATTTATGGCTGTCTAGTGAAGACAAATGAGGATGGTCTGATTTTTGCCTATTCTGCCCACTGCAGATTACAGTCGAAGTAAGTCTACAAAATTTTTCAATTGTAGGGGAAAAACTTGAACCCGTTTTTTGAAACTTTGAGTACCTATTTGTCACATAACTAGTTTTGGTTTGGCCTTTCATTTTGTAAGAGGACTCAGGGAAGTATAAGCCTTGATCACCTTGATCAATTGGTCCATCAGCCCTCGCAGAGAGAGCGCCGATCACAACATGTCGTACATGTTGTTCTAATCTAGCCAGTCCTCCAGCTTCCCAGGCTGTCAGTAGCACCAGACTCCCGAGAGGCATAGCACATGGCAGCCCAGAACCCCTTAGCAAGCTGCCAGCCTCAGCCTCCCAAGCAGCTGGGATTACAGGCGTGCGCCACACGGAAGTATAAGATGCAAAAATAATACAGAACATACGGCTGAACAGCCCCCATCCTCCTATGCCCATAAACCGAAGTTCCTCCTTACTTAGTGAGGGAGAACAACCTTTGACGTGATAACATTGAACTATGGCCACAGCTGACCTATAAAAGAGGATGAGCCTGTTGATTAAGAATGGAAGAGCCTAAAAGCCGCCTGAACAAGAGGCTTCTGATTAACCAGCATGAGAACAAAGGAGGCCTTTTTGCTTTGCATCGGACTGACCCTGTTGCTTGCAAAGAATCGCGCCAGTGTTTTCTGCCTTCCAGATGTCCCCAGCTCTGCACGTTTCATAGGCAGCCAAATGGCTCTTGGTGTGATAGGCTGGTTCTGTGCCATGCCCAGAAAGGGCTGAAAATCTGACGTGTGCATTTCCAATGTATGTGCTTTTAATGGAATGAGCTTGTTCCAAACTCAGTAGTGTTCCACAGGCTTTCTCCGGAGCCCTTAATTACAAAGTTTACGAATGAACTATTGGCTAAAGAAAATGCCTCTTCTCTGAGGCTTTTAATCATGCCTATCTTTTTTATTTTTTTTTTAGTCATGCATTACAGCTTGCGGGCAGGAACGTTTAAAAGCTAATGATTCAGGAGCCCCTCCGTGGGGGGCAATGTAACTAGAATTAACCTTCTGTGGCATTAAAGTGTGCTCCCCATTCCTGTTAAAATTGACCCCCGCCCCCAGCCACCAGTGCCATCCCTGCAATCTGCTCTGAAATTCTCCATGCAGCTTTGCAAGGCATTCGTGCTCTGCTGTCCTTAACTCTTGTTCCGTCTCTCCCCCCATGCTTATTTGGGACAACCAGGTCCCTCTTACAGACATCCAGAGAGGTTCTTTAAGTAGCCAGCGTTTGTCTTTAGATCACTTGCAACCTCAGACCTTCCCATCTGGCTCCGGGATGCCGATTGAGGAGGGAGGGTGTTTTTGTTCCATGCTCTATCCTTCGTGGGAGTTGCGTAAAATACTTTTGAAGAGCTGCCGAGTTCTGACAAATATTGCAAACGGCAATGGGTCACAGAAAGCCTGCTGAAATGTTACCTTTTTACTTTTCCCTAGCATGGCTGATTTTCCAAGATGTTTGTTTGTGCATGTTTGGACAGTATCGCCTCCCTCATATTAATTTCTCTCCTGCCTGAATCATGCAGTGGAGAGCCACCCTAATTTGTCTCCATGGAGGTCACTGGGGTCTCCTCTCTTCCCAGAGATGTCAGCCAAAGTTGAGGGGGGAAAACTTGTCTTTGTAAAATCAGAACCATCCTCAGCGTTTATCAGAGATTTGAACTAAAGCTGGAATTAATCCCACGGCTCAAGAGTGGAGTTTAGGACTGAGCAAGGATCTTTATTCATCTCAGCTACTATTTATTGTGTTATGATCTTCTGTGTCTCTAAAGCCTGCATCGCCATCATATCTATCCAGGTGTGAAGGTAATCAGAATGATGTGACTCTTATCCCTCATGACATGCTGGGGCTGGAGAGTTTTTTGTCAGACCATGTGCAAAATCTTTCAGTATCAGGCAATGTTTCCCAAGCACTGGGATCGGATACTTTTAAAAAAAACACACACACACCCTACTTTAAAAAAAAGATGAAAAAAAATGTCCCCGTCCTGGGTTGAAGTATTTTGCTATTTGTCCCAGCCAGGTCTTGGAAATCTCACTCATCAGATCTTCTTAAAAGAGCTCCATCTTTCAAACTGTCAATTGTGGAAGGTTTCCTTCCACAACCACAACCCTTCTGAGGATAGTTTTATGCTAGAAAGGGTTGTGAATGAAGTTGTGTGCGGCCAGAACCTTCCTGTGGCTTATGTGCTGATCAGAAGCTGTGAAGCTGGTGGTTTTGCTGAATCCGTAGCTGCTGATTTGTGCTCTGAGGGAGGGCAGCAGGAATTGGCCTGGCTGTTGGGCTCTAATATATAACACAATAACAGCCAGACTGGGTCAGACCAATGGTCCATCTAGCCCAGGATCCTATCTTCTGACAGTGGCCAATGCCAGGTGCTTCAGAGGGAATGAACAGAACAGGATTAAGTGATCCATCCCTGTAGATATTGCATCTTCTAGTAGGGATGTGGCCTCTGAGATTTTATCATCTGAATGTTACCAACACAACCCAGTTCCCATTGCCGTCTCTGGAAGTTTGGCCGTTGACTACTCTGGGAGTAGCAATTAGCCTTTGATCTTCGCTGACTGGTTGGATTTCATGACTGGGTGGGAGATAGGGAATGCTGATGTCTGACTCTCAGACATCCCAAGGCCGAAGGGTGTCCCTGTGCCAACCTCCTCAGGAGCACACCGGCTCATCTGGGGTCTTCCACTGAGTTCCTTTTAAAATAGCACTGCCCTGTCCCTTGTGGGCCCATCTATGTGACATTTTACATTCATAACTGATGCAGCAGGCCCAGAGGTGCCGGGGCGATAAATGGCCAAGCCCAGAGGTGCCCGAAAAAGCCTTGGCACAAATTCAACACTGGGAGGAGGCAGACGTAATGTGTCTGTCAGCCCCAGGTCTGAGGGTGCAGGCAGTGCTGGCCCTGCGCTTGAGAGCTTGGCCTTTTGGCAGGCAGCCGAGTGAAGCCCAGTGGGGAGCCCCACTTCTTGCTCCGCTCGCAGAGAGATTCCTGGGAGAGGTTTGCTCTTTTGGTGGCATATTGTAGCTTGCCAGCTCTCTGAGGGCTGTGATGGGTAGGCCATGCTAATTCTTAGTGGTGATTCTCCCTCCGAAGCAACACAGGGAGGGCCGAGTGCTGGTCTTGGCAGCGTCTGAGCAGAAAGCCTCAGCCGGGCTTGATCTCCTCAGGGTTTGATGTGGCTCCTGTCAAACTTGAAGCAAAACTGCAGCTCAGCACTGTCGTCATCTCGGAGGGGGTGGGGGTCTTAACGCAGTTGGTGGGGCAGAGAGGAGACGAATGGAGCGAATAATGGATTTTTCAGTCCACTGGCTAGAGTGACCAAATGTCCCGATTTATAGAGACAGTCCCGATTTTTGGGCCTTTTTCTTATATAGGCTCCTATTACGCCCCACCCCTTGTCCCGATTTTTCACATTTGCTGTCTGGCCACCCTACCACTGGCCAGTCTGAAAAAATGAAGAATAAAAATTTGGAGAGGGAGAGGGAGGGTCTGAGTGAAACATTTCGTTTGGATTTGGAGCATTTTTCACTTTTTTTTCAAAAACCACGTTTTGATAAAATTTCCTAACAAAAAACGGATTCAGGGACTCCAAACCTTGTGTTTTAAAAATGTCAGAACAAAAGGTTGCGACTTTTTGGGATTTTTTTGTTCTTTTCTGACAATGCGCAATTTGGTGAAACTGGCACAAATTTGTGAAAGGGTTTGGGGTCACTGAATCTGCATTTTTTTTTTTTGGTCAGGAAAAGGTGGTTTTGGGGTGAAAAATTTCGCTCAGCTCTAGGGGCATGTCACATCCCTCTCCTCCTTTTCCCTTCTATTGAGGTGTTTGTCATTCATTGGCTCTGGAGCTGCCTTGATCCATCTCTCCAGCTTCACCTGGGTGGGACATGAAGAATCGGGGGTAGTGAAAGATTGGCCTACTGAGGACATTTGCTGTGCAGAGGCGACTGTGTGTGGTGGAGAGCGTACACACCCCTTGGAAGGAGCTCCTGTGGGCTGGGAGCATTTGGGATGGCAGAGGAATCAGTCTCTTGGAAACTCTGTGGTCAGATTGGGAAGAATCCAATGGCTTCTGCCTATTGAGCATACACCCATTCTCATGTTAATTATTTTGCAGAGCATCTTGAAAATACCTGGGCAGCCCGCATGCCATGCGACGTACCTGGTACATCCAGATGTTTGCAACTGGAATGGTCTTTTAGCAGAACACCAGAGTTGTCTATGTGGAGATGATGAGGGGATAGCGGCAGGGTCAGTTCTAGGGTCCCGTTATTGTGAGGCAAATGGGTATTTTGGGGCCCTGGATGTTGCTGTTTAAAAAACCAACAACCTTCCAGGAGTCCAGCAGCTAGTAGGATCCCTGGCAAAATTTTGGCTTTTGAGTTTAAAAAGGCAAAATTTGGTTACTGTGCCAGGGGTGTGTGTGAATGTTCCCTTACATCTGCAGGGGTGTGTGTGTGAATGTCCTCTTAGCCCTGGTAGCACCAGGTCTGGATGGAAGGGTGTGGAGCACTGGGCATGGTCCACTTTCTTAATGAAATGCTTTATCCCATTCAGGCTTTCCAAGACGTTCCTATTGGTCTTTCAGAGAGTTGTGAATTTATTTTCCAGGCCTTTGATCTCTGGTTAACGTAATTTCCTTCTTAGCTTGTGGGGTTTTTTTAAAATTACTATATGATGCCAGGGCTATTTGACTTCTCCTAATGTCTCCCACATGGCAGACTTGTGCATCCAGAGGGAAAAAACATAGCACCTTTTTCTTAGAGGATCTCAAAGCGCTCTGCAAATCTGTAATTAAAGCTCTCAGCACTCCCCAGGTGGTATTCCCAGTGTAATTGCACGGCAAACCCCGGCACAGAGAGGTTGAGTTTCTTGCCTTGCAGAAGCTGAAGTGCCCCTGCTGGCTCTTCTAGTTAAACGGGTTGATAGCCAGGGAAGCGAGTAGGGGAGAGGTTGGAGAAATGTTTGCATGATAAAGAACTGAGCAGCATTGCTTCAGTGATGGGGACACATTCCAGGGTGGATGGATGTGGAGCTCTGAGGATGGGAGGGGAGTTCCTGTTGGGAGCTAGGGAGGGGCTGGCACTTCCAGTGTTCGGGCAGTGGGGCACAGCTATATACAGTGAGAGGGGCTGGGAAGCAGGTTAGTGAGATGGGGGAAGTTATTCATTCGCCGTCTCCTGCACTTACCGGTGCTAGTGGAGAGGGGTTCCAGCTTTCCAGTGAGCTGACTCCTTCTTGGACCTGGCCGTCCGCTGCTTGGCTCTGGGGATGCCTATACAGGTAGGCTGTGCAAGTCCACAGCATCAAAGCCTTCTGCTGCTGCTCACTGGCCATGTTACTTGTTAGCTGGAGGGGCCTGCGCTCCGGGGTGATGACACCCTGTTTGCGAGTTCAGGCCCTCAGCCACAGGTCATCAGCAAGGATTGAACTCGGGTCCTTTGGCAGGAAAAGGCTGGCACTTGAGCTGAAAGAGTAACTCCATTAGCGGGTAGCCGTAGCAGGCTCTGACCTTATGGTATAGATCACCGGCCAGAGGAAGACCCGACTTACTTACCACGGCACGACTTGAACATGCTGTTGGGTGTGCTCAAAAATAATTCTCTGGGCAGGTGATGAGCAATAACCCTGCTGAAGTTCCCTCTTCTTCCCCCGCCCCCAAATTTCAGTTGCCTCCCGCTGCACCCTGGGTTGCGCTCTCCACATGCTCATTGAGTGTATTCAGGTACAGAGGACGTGGGCTTCTGTAACGCTGACCGATCTCGGTCATCGGCAGGCAGGATCGAACCTGGGGCCTCTGGAGCTTAATGCAGTCACTCTGTCCGGCTCTGGCTCTCTTGCTCATCTGGGTGCCACTAAACAGGACAGAACCACCATGCCCACAAGGTGCGTGGGTTCCACTGTCAGCGTAGTGTCCTTCATGCGTGTTTGTTTTCTAGCACGCCTGCTTTCCCTCCTTGGGTAACAGAGAACATTTGCCTTGAAACAGAGAGAAGAAACCAATCTGTTCCCCAGTCCATCTCTGCCTTTGTGAGCGAGCGCATGTACCTTCAGTGCACAGGCCTGGGGCTTATATCAGGCTAAGGTGCGAATTTTACAGGGTGACCCTTGTTAAAATATAGCAGCATATCGCTCTTCTGTAGCAAGTCCTGGACTGTTACTAGTGCTGTGGTAGCAGCAACAGCCCTGAATGGCTATAGTGCTAGAAACTGCAATTAATCTCTACGTAGGGTGACCAGATGTCACAATTTTATAGGGACAGTCCCAATTTTTGGGTCTTTTTCTTATATAGGCTCCTATTACCCCCCACCCCCTGTCCCAGTATTTCACACTTGCTGTCTGGTTACCCTATCTCTACGCTATAAAATCAGCCTCTCTTCCTGAGAGCCCAGATCCCATAATCCTGCCTTAACGAGGATGATGCAAGCTCTTCTTTCTAGTGAAATGCTTTTATCCCATTCAGACTTTCTTCCAGGAATGTCCTGTTGGTCTTTCAGAGAATTGTGACTTGTCTATTTATTTTCCAGGCTTTTGATGTGTCTTGAATGTGATTATCCTCTCAGCTAGTTCAACTTTATTTTATTTTATTTTTAGTATGATCCTAATGTCTCCCATATGGCAAACTTGTGCGTTCAGATGGAAAAAAAACATATTGCACTTCTAGAGCACCTTGTTATTAGAGGATCTCTAAGCACTTTGTAAATCTGTAATTAAATCTCTCAACACTCTACAGCTGGCAGATGAATGGTGTTACCATTTTAATTGGTGGGGAAACCAAGGCACAGCGGTTGAGTTGCTGGCCCAAGGCTACAATGAGGCAGTGGCAGACCCAGAGAGGCCTGCTCATTTGTCTGTTCAAGCATTAGATGCCGCTGCCCGGAGCAAAGGCACCCAGGTTCTAATCACTTGATCGCCGCAACTTTCATTTTTGGATAGAATTCTCTGACAGGATGACGGAATTCCAATTTTGGAATCTAAAAGACCTTCATTTCCTGTCTAGATTACATCAGAACAATAGCAATGTGGGTTGAATTCTAAGCCTAGAGTTTATCATGCCGGTAGTGCCCATTTACGAGCGTGACATTGCTGATGACTGGCAGCACTGTTCATTCTTTGTTTCTTTCTTTGTCTTTGCACTGCTATGTACTGTCTCTTCCTTGCTCCTTCTGGTAGTTTGCAACTACCCAGAGCTGAATTGCTGACTGAACAATGCTTGCTTTCAGTGATTGGGCAAAAACTCTAGAGAGACAGTTTGAGTTAAACGTATCTCCATATCTAGGGCTCAGTTCTGCAAATCCTTATTCAAGCTGGCCCCGATTCAGTAAGGCACTGAAGTTTAAAATGTACGCTTCTGCTTAAATTCCATCGATTGTGATGAATGCCTAAGTGCTGGTTTGAATGAGAGCCAGGGGTAATTGCACTGATTAGCTACATGAGGAATCCTTAGATTTTTAATTTGTTGACAAATCCCTCTGTTTTATCCCAGCTCAGGCAGCTTGAACTGTATCTCTCAATTGTTTTTGTGTTCTTCTCTTTAAAGTTCCTATGACGGTACTGAAGTTAAGAAGTATTCCCATGCAGGGCCTGCAGCCCAGACTTTGCAGGGCCATGCTAGTGTACGAGAACTCCAATGTGAAACGGACTTCAACAGAAAAAATAGGGAGCCGAAAGGAAGCCAACCATGCAAAAAGTAAATGACAGCAACAGCAAAATGAATGGGGCCTAGAAATTCTTTTGGTTTTCACATTCTTTAGGGTGATATTAACAGATCTTTTGAAATGTTTTTAAACTGTCCTAGAGTGATCACAGAAAAGATAAATACAAAGGATTAAGGATCTAAAATGGGGTGGGCACACTACGGCCCACGGGCCGCATCTGGCCCCTCAGATGTTTTAATCTGGTCCTTGAGCTCCTGCTGAGGAATGGGGTCAGGGGCTTGTCCCTCTCTGCGTGGCTCCTGGAACAGCGGCATGTCCCCCCTCCGGCTCCCCCGCTAGGAGCAGCCTGGGGGCTCTGCACTCTGCCCCAACCCCAAGTGCTGCCCTTGCAGCTCCCATTGGCAGGAAACAGTGGCCAATGGGAGTTGCAGGGGTGTTGCCTACGGACAGGGCAGCACGTGGAGCCGCCTGGCCATGCTTCTGCATAGGAGCCGGAGCGGGGACATGCTGCTGCTTCTGGAAGCTGCTTGAGGTAAGCACTGCCCAGAGCCTGCACCCTTGACCCCCTCCCATGCCCCAACCTCCTGGCTCAGCCCTGTTCTTTCTCCCACGCTGTGAACCCCTCAGTCCCAGCCTGGAGCAACCTCCCTCACCCCAACCCCTAATTTTATGATCATTCATGGCCCACCATGCAACTTTCATACCCAGATATGGCCTTTGGGCCAAAAAGTTTGTTCACCCTGATCTAATAGCTACCATAGTAGACTCCAGAGTGGGACTCCTGTTTGTATTCCTTGCTTTGCTGCAGAGTTTATTACTGTTTATTTTCATAGTGCGTAGGAGCCCTATTATAGACCAGGACCCCATTATCCTGGGCGCTGTACAAACACAAAACAAAAAGCCCCTTCTTTCTCCAAGGATCTTGCAGTCTAAGTTGCTGTGTGACCTCAGGCAAGTCCCTTGACCTTCCTACAAGTCAGTTTCCCCATCTGTAAATACCGAGAACTACTTCAGAGGGGTGTTGAGGGCTAATTGTCTGTGAAGAGTTTGGGGGGTGGCATGTTGAACCCCTAAACAAGTTGCCCTGCTACTGGTCTGCAGCACCTTCTAGCCTGCGTGTGGCTCTGGTTTCCATTTGCATGTGGCTGGTGGCGTGGGAGTGATGATCTGTGCTGTCTGATGCGCCGCACGGCGTCCCCCCGGGTGGTCTGTGGTGTGCTGAGCTGCAGTCTGAGCAGCTGACAATTCAAATAAAGAGTCCAGTAAATATCGTTTGACCTCAGTCACGTTTGTTCTCGCCTTGAGGTCGCCTGGTCAAAGACTCCCAGGGAGAAGCCCACTGGTACAGGCTGAGCTGTGCTTAGGGTGACCAGCTGCCCCGATTTTATAGGGACAGTCCCTATTTTTGGGTCTTTTTCTTATATAGACTCCTATTACCCGTCAGTTTTTCACACTTGTTGTCTGGTCACCCTAGCTATGCTGCTGTGGCTCTTCCGCTGGCATTTTGTCAATGGCACTTAACCTCCTGCGGCTGCAAACGTTAAGCGCCATTGGCAGAGGCTGGCCCCCCCCTTGCTCGCTAGGAAGCTTGCTCCCAACCGGGCATGGACTCTGGGAGTGCAGAGCCCCAGGGGCAGGGGACGGTGGGTTTTGTCCCCTCGTTGATCTCTGCCAGGGAAGTGTTTCTGTGCTGCCGTTCATCCCCTCTCCCAGGCCGGTTTCTTTGTAGGGCCGCATGTGTCTTTGGTGGCGCCTACAGCTTGTTGGCTTGGGGCCGTGCGTGAGGCAGTTGGGACAGGGTGGGGGCCGCTAGTGTTGCAGTTCAGAGGCTCACTCGAAAGGGCCGGCTCCGGAAAAGATGTGGGTCTCTTGGAGGATGTGCCCTGGGAAACCGAGAGCTCTCCATTTGGCTCTTCCGATCTTACTAGTAACTTCAATATGCTCCTTGCAGGTGTGCAGACTCCCTGGGAGCCCTGCTCCCATGACTGGGTACGTCGGAGGGTAGGGAACGAACCGGAAGTGCCACCTTGAGAGGGCAACCGACAGCTGCATGTAACATCCAGTCACCAAACCATGCCCACGGTCCTAGGACCGCTTCCTCTCGCCTGTGCATGATCTGTGGTAACTCTCCAAGCAGGGGTGGTAGCTCTTGGACATGCCCCTTCCACTGACAACGGGTGAGGGAGAGAGGCAGGGCAATGGCAGAGCAGGGATAGAACCCGCATCTCCTTACTCCCAGTCTGGTGCCCTCTCCGCTGCCAAGTCAAGTCACGACCACCTGGTGGCAACGTTGATCTCTACAAGCAGCAGAGATCCTGTGCCGGACAGGGCCGCTAATGGTCACAGCAGAACAGAGTGTTAGCACCGGCAGGGCAGGCCTCTGACTCGCACCCCTTTCTGCTTATGTACCAGAGCGGAGCCCTCTAGCCAGAAGCTGCTGCTGGAAACACGTTTGCTTGGGGCCCCCAATCCAGGTCTTAGTCCTCCTCTGCCCGTGTGATGGCATGTGATATTAACCACACGCACTAATCTGCTGAGCTCAGGCAACCAGCTGCCCAGTGCAGCCCGGCTCCTGGAAAGCCAGCAGGGCCGAGTACGCCAGTGGGAACAAAGCCCGAAGTCTGTGTCTGAGCCAGTCAACAGATGGCAGGAATTAGGAGTGAGGCAGTGACCGTTTCTTTGGGCTGGAAATCCCTGCGGCGGCAGCAGCTCGGGCTGCTGGGTAAGGGCGAGCGAAGCCAGTGCAGACCGTGGGAAGAGCGTGGAGGGGACTGCAGCTGGGAGGATGGCCAGAAAAATTCCCTCACCTTCGTCCCACCAGCCCACACTGAGCGAACACCCATCAGCGCTGCCCGGAGGCTCCCTCCCTGCCCTCCACGTGGCAACTTTCCCAAGCTCTCACGGTGGGGTGGAGCTGGTCACGTTGGTCTCAGCCGCTGCCGTGCCAGCTGGTCCTGCAGAGTAAAGCCAGCACAGTGCTGCCCAGACAGTGACCTGCGTAGGCTGGATCCAGGTGCTGCCGAGCTGCAGGAATCCACAAGCCTCAGACCAATCTGGCTGCTCTTGGTGCCCGGTGGGAAACGGTGGAGCCTGGGGGATCTCCCACGGTGATCGCAGCCTGTATGCCAGGTCCCACATGCCATACGGAGCAGTCAGGTGCTGGGGGAGCGGAGGGCAGCCGTGGGCACAGGAACAGGCATTGGAGGGCCAATGGGAAGTGCGTATGCCAGCGAATGAAGCTAGTGGGGATGCCTGGACAGACTGTGGTTCCACGGATTCCTGGGATTTCTCATGAGCAGTAGGACGAGGACTCAGACCCCCTGGGTTCTGTTCCCGCTGACTGGATGGGCCGGACGCTTGCTCGCCTCTCAGGGCGGCCATGGTGCTCCGAGTGGCATGGCCCTGGGGCGGAAGGGAGGGAGAAGAAGAGCTAGCAGCAGCCTGGCAGCAGAAGTGCTTTGTGCACCAAACAGGTGCAGCACAGAGGGCAGCTATTTTCTGCCCCTGGGACTCCACCCCGTTGGCGGATGGGGAGCTCGCTAGCCAATAGGGGGAGTCTCTGCTGAGGTGGCCATTGAGGGGCCCGGTGGTGGGGATCTTTGATATGGGCTCTTGTCCAATACCAGTGGGAGCGAGACCACTTGTGCTGACCGGGGAGGGGAAAGATAACCCGAGTCCCTTCCCTGAGGGGAGACTTTCAATGCTGCTCCATTTACGCTCCCAAATTCCATCTCCTGCCCCCAACCCGGCAAACCCGAGTGACCCATCTGTCTCAGCCAGCGTAGGTGGCCTTGCTCAGAGCTGGTGGTTCTTTTCTAGCCCAGGCCGCTCGGGGCCAGGGAGGGTCGGGAGGGAGGGAATCCCTCAGCCTGCTGGCCTCCCATTTCGCTTCCTGCCTGGCTCTGCTGTCTCACTGTCTGTGCTCATGTAATCCATTACACGAGCCGCCCTCAGGGCTCCCCCTTCTGTGGGAATTTGTGGGATGGAGGAGAACTTTTCAGCAAGAGAAGCGCGGGCTGTTTTTCTCTTAACCCTTTGGGGGCTGGTCTTTCCTCCGGAGGCAGCTGAGCGGAGAGCTAGGAGGCCATGGTATCTACGGTGCGGTGCGTTCCTTCCAGTTGTATTGCAGATGTGCCTGGAGGCCCCTGTCAGGGGAGCATCCCATTGTGCTAGGCACTGGACGCAGGGAACGAAATCCGGCTGGTCAGGTGGCTGTGGTAAACGGGGCAGGGTAGGAGGGGCTGGCGGCGGTGCGTTGGGCACACAGGCATCCATTGGGAGCAGATTTACTGAGCTTTGCCTGCTGTGTTAGCAGCAGGGTTGCAAGCAGGTGGCCCTTTGCTCACCACCAGGCTGTCGTCCCCTTTCTTAGAGCCCTTCTCCCGCTGTCCAGGATTCTTGGGGTCTCCGGCCGGCAGCACGAGGCTGCATTCCCCTCCCCCTGCCCTGCAGCGAGCCAGGGACAGCCAGGTGTGCTGGATCCACCTCACCGAACTGCCCTTCCGCTGGGAGTCCCAGAGAGGCCTCAGAAATACGCAGGGGAGCGCCTCGTGGGCTTCAGACCCGCCGGTTCCAGATGTTCCCAGCTTCTCCTGCTCAGGGTTGTGTAACAATTGAGTCAACTTGAATCCTTTCCTGCTGGAGAGTGGAGTCGTGAGGCCGTCCAGCCATCTGCCTCACTTAACCCCTGGCTAGTGGGACGTTAGATTTTGGCCAAATGGGTATATAGGGCGGCGGCAGCGACCCAGCTGGGGACAGTGGTGCCACCTGTCCAGGTTTTCTCGGGATCGTCCCCTTTTTTGAAGTCACTGTCCTGGGCAATCTGTAAGGGTGCCCAGTGCAGGGCTGGGCTGGTTTGCGTGCGCTTCAAGACTGGCTAGAGAAGGAGAATACATCGATCTTCCCCTAAGGCCAGGTCTACACTACCTGCCTTTATATAGCTTTATCTAGAGGCCTGGATTTATATAGAGGCAATAGGATCTTTTCTGTCCTACTGGGCTAAGGTGTCTTTAAGGTAGGGCCGCCCAACAGTTTAGCTCTTAAATCTCCAGGAAACCTATTCAAATCGTAGCCAGGCCCGACTCATGAGATCTCGGCTGGGGGTAGCATGACTACAGGTTGTTACACCATAGTTGCTGGTTTAGCCACGGTCACCAGCAAGTTCTGTTTTTCCCCCCGCGCAGTGCCGTAAAGAGAAGTCGCAGCTTTCAGCTCCCCGACCCTCATCCTACCCAGTCCCTAGAGGAGCTGCTGCATTAGCTGAGCCGATCATCCCCATGTTTTACACAGGGCTGCTGGCCCCACGCCCAGGCAAATTCAGAGCGTTACTATTTTGGATGCCAATAAAGAATTGATTACTAGAATTGGTTTAATAACTACTGAGCTGGGTGGGTGCAGATGTGGGTTCCTTAAATCTGGAGCAGAGATCCCCCATCATGCAGTGCTGCCCTGCTCTTCTGGTCCCAGAGTTCTGTGCGGTTCTTGCCTTGGAATCTCTGTTCTCCATTCTACATGCTAAGAGAGATTCCTCCTTGTCCCATCTTCCATGCAACTGGGGCTAGGGGTGCTTCCTTAGTCCTGTCACCCATATCCCAGGGATTTAGGTGCATCTCCCACAGCCTTTTCATTGCTTTTTGTAAGTCTTCCTTCTGATCAGTTTTGGTTCAAGCATTGGCTGGGGATGGGAGGGGAAGGTCTTTTGTGAGTCAGACAGCTGAGTACTGCACTCTGGTTCCCAAGAACACAGATTTGGAAGGTAAAAGAGACATATACCATGGACCCCCTGTAGTCTGCCCAGCCAAGGGCAGTGTTCTGGATGTCTCATTGTGTGCTCTCCTCCCGCTGAGGCTGGTGGATGGAGTTATTCCTTGCTTTGTATACGTTATAATGAAAATGAGCTGATGCTCAGAAATGCTATAGGAGGGAATAATCTCATTGTTTTATGGCAGCGTTCAGGACATTGATTGGTCCATTAATATCCCTTCCTGTGGCCCGCTCTCCCGATAAACCACTTGACTATCGATAAAACGCTCGCTAGTAGGTTGAAGAGTGCATAGGTCCTTTAGGCTACAATTAGGAGGCGGTTGAGCACGCACGCGGCATCTGTAACAAACACAGTCCCAGCTAATGAATCACTGATAAACATACCGGCTCTGGAAGGCACAAAACCTGTACGTGGACTGGGGCTGTCTCGTGACGGTGCCTGAATGTTGTGATGCAGCTAGAGGGGTTCAGGCGTGTTTTTCTTTTTTCTTTTTGCAGAAACCACGTTTTCTGTAAAAGTTTAAATTTTCTGTGTGGGGGTGGAATATCTATCTTGCCAGTGTGTGTGTGTGAGTCTGTCTATCTATCTATCTATCTATCTATCTATCTATCTATCTATCTAATATGCTTTTGGTTTCAGAATTAAACTTCTTGGGTCAGTTAATGTCAAATTAACTGATGTCGGCCTGGGCTGCTGTGGTATCTTGTGTCCCCTGTTCTCCCGGGCGCCTGGTTTCCTGCCTGGACTGTGGTGCACCATGGGCTCTCCTGGGGATGAACGATGGAGGCACATTGTGGGAGTCCTGTGGACACAGTGCCTTGTGCCGGGTGTAATCTGTCTGGGTTCTCCTCCAGGGGAAGGGGAAATGCCTCTAGTGCGGGATGATGGGCAAGATCTCCCAGCAGACACTCTTGTCAGTGAGATCTGGGTACAGGTGCTCAGATGCCACAAGGATGGCCGTGGAATAAGAACCTGAGTAGAATAGATCACAATGCCCCAGAGGCTGTTTACTCCAGATGCAGTTCCCAGCTGCTCGTGACAGAATAAAGAAGCTTGCTGGGTGGGATGAATATCTGTAAACCGCTTTGGGGTGCTTCCATGGCATAAAGATGGTTGAAATCTTGTCATCCGTAGTTATGGAAGGTATTACCAGGTAGTGCTGTTACGGTCTTCCAAGTTCTTTCTTAGCACGTGAGCAAATGTTCATCCCTGGGACGACATGCTTTGTTTAGTTTCTAGTTTGATACGTTTCTACATAGAAGGAGCTCTGTGAGCCATAGGAAAGTTTTAGGGTGTAACTAGAGTAAATTCTTGGGGCAGAGCTGCTTCCTGGGAACAAGGCATTGGTGCTGGGCTGTGATTGCCAGTAGGGGGGATTTCCCTGATTGCTGCTAGACCACCTCCTTCCAGAGCCATCGGTTGGGTGTAAAATAGACACAGCCTGGTTCTGAATGTGGAACATGCCTATGGCTGAGTGGTAAAACCAGCGGGATTGGAACATGGGCTGCATTTCCCTCCAAACTGCAAACAATCCCTCCTCATCTCCATACTGCAAACCTCTGGATGCTCCTATTCCAACCTGGCTGATAACTCCCTACGGACTAAGCTGGTCGGGGAGCAAGGCCATGCAAACAGCTGCATTTGCTAACTAACAGCCTCCTAATGTGTATTATTATTATCTTTTTTTGTTTACATCCAAGATTCCTTGTCTTTATGAGGACACTTTTACAGAATTGCTTATATTAATTTTTTAAAAAAAGAACCAATCCAGATCCCTCCTGTGAGTTCTTTGTTTCCGATTCGTGGGTGTAATGACTTCATTACATGCTGTTGCTAGTAAAGTCAGGGTCCCGGTGTTGTCTAGGAAAATGGAAATAAACTAGGCTCCAGAAACAGTAACTTTATTTTCTTTTTAAACCATTTTCGCCGACTAGGGCTTAAGGATTCTTTTGCATTGCTGGGGTGACTACAAAGGATGGCCCCTCTCTCCCTGCTGGGAGTGGATTACTACCAGGATCTACGTTACTGAAAACACAGAGCTCTGATTGCCTTTCCCCTTGCAGGATCTGCCAGGCTGCGAGGGGAAGCTGCGTTCACAGTGCTGTCTGCAGTCACTGCAGATTTCCTGGGAAGACGTGTAATTGACCATCGGTTGTGCAAAGCCTAAAATCTCCCTTAACAATGTGAAATTCAAACTTTCTGCCAGTGCTGAGTTTTGTTCAAATGTGGCTTAGAATCCAGGGGCCAGACCCTCAGCTGATGTAAATTCGTGTAATTCCACTAGCTTCCTAAACTTGAAGACCCTGCTTGACGCAGGGGGAAAATCAGGAAATGGGCTTGGTCTGAAGGGAATGTGCTGGTTGTCTGGCAGGCAAGCGTGGGATACCTTCTAGATTTGAGGAATGTTACAGTTATCTTAGTGTGCCAGTCCCCTGGGCAAGGCCCAAGTGATTCCTTTTTCACACTCTGGAGGCAGGCTAAATGCAGACGTATGAACCCGTCAAAACTGCATCTACGCAGCTAAATGAACTCAGATGAACAAAACCTTTTTGATAGTAAATATTCCAGAATGGGTGCTTTTTGTATCATCATTTTTTTAAAATTTCTTTTTCCAGACAACCTAAAGCACTTCAGGGCAAGAAAGATACAGCTGTTCTGTGTATAGCTAGCACCACAGCTAAGCAATTTAGTTCACACCGCAGCTTAGCGATGCATAAA
This sequence comes from Dermatemys mawii, assembly GCA_007922305.1. Classification (NCBI taxonomy): domain Eukaryota; kingdom Metazoa; phylum Chordata; order Testudines; family Dermatemydidae; genus Dermatemys; species Dermatemys mawii. The sequence continues at coordinate 8,160,765 of ML677397.1, read as the reverse complement.
CTTGGAGAGCTATGCAATGTTTATACAGAAATATTTCAGAATTGGGGAGGAGGAAGGGCATTTCATTTGGGGCTGGGAATCACAGCTCCCGCCCCAACTGTAGACATACCGAAAGGTTATGGGAGTGTAATGTATCTTTGTGTGGGTGGAAACAATACTGGGGGGGACCTTTCAGATTCTCGGAGAGTTCAGTATGTTCTAGGCGTGTTCAGAAACTTGTGTCCCATGCTGGGGTGCATGCGTGTGTATGATTTGTGTGTAGGTTTGTCCCCTGTGTACAAAGTCCTGTCTGGGATAAGAGACGATCCAGTCTGGACCTCAAGGCTGAATGTCTGTAGAAGTAATCCACCTTGCCGTCAATTTGGTTTGGGTTGGCCTTGTAGATAAGAAGCAAGCTTACCAAGTCTGAGATAACTGGTTCAAGTTTCCAGGTGTGAGCCTTGGGATTTGTGTCAGCACCACATTTCGGTTTTATGTATATTGTTCTTTTCCTCTTGGTGCAGATGTGGTTTATTTATAACATCAGTTTCACATCCCCTGACAGAGCTACTGTTCCTGCTCCCTAGCACACTAAAGCTGTGGTGGAGATAGGGGAGGGGCTATCCCATTGTGTTGATTTTATTGACATTTCCTGGACAAGATCTCCCCTTCTTCATTGTTGAAATTTTCCATAGCACAAAGTCTAACAAACCAGAAAGCGAGTGGAATTTTTTCTTTAAGTGTGTGCTGTAACCTTTTGACCCTCTCGTGTGGAACATGGTTGATCATAAGCACCTTTCACTGGGTCAGTTTTGGAGCTAACCTACAATATTTGCCTTTTTTTTTTTTTTTTTTGGCTTTGAGCAAAAGAATTTTTTCCCCCAAAGGGAAAAAACAAAGTTATGCAGGTTTCTGGTCTCCGCCTAACCTCTGTGGCGATTGCACGTTGCGCTCCTCACTGTGTGTGATTGTTTCCCAGAACCCAGTGAAGTAGACAGGCTTGTTATCCTGGTTTTACAGATACGTCATGCTGATTCAGAGATGGCTCTTCAAAAGAGTGCTGAACTCTTCTGAAAACCTGGCCCTAGCTGTGGGTGCTGAGCACCTGGGGATGTGACCTTCTGTGTCTCCCTCAAGGTTTCACAAATTGTGTCTGGCTGGGCTGTGAACCCAACCCAGTTCAAAGCCTCAGTCACAGACCCTCCTTCCCAAGGCTGCCATAGGCCCTTCTTGGAGCATGTGTGTAATGCTGGTCCCTGATCTTTCCTTTCATCCCTGATCCTCTCACAGGATCCAGGAGCTTGCTGTTTGGGAACCTAATGAGCCTATTTTTGTTTTGGGATCTGCTATGCAAATCTCCTTCCTGCATGTCCAATCCCAGGAACCTACCCTGCCGGTAATTCCGATATGCAACTAAAAGAAGAGTCCAGCTGGAAACCTGTTACCAAAGAGCCAGCATATTTCCTTCATAGTCAGACCAAGTATAAAGGGTGGGTTTAACATCTCTCTCCCTCTGGAGACTCAGGCCCAGTGGATTCTCAAAGGTGTTTAAGCGCCCAACTCCAATGAGAGTTAGATACCTTACGAACTTTGAGGATCTGGGCCTCGCTCTCCAGTGGGGAAGGTTGGACATCGTGTGTGGCTTTCTCCTTAGCAAAATAGCAAACCTGCCGGAGTTCTGAATTCTCTCCCCGCCTCTGGCTGCCCTTTTGCAGCTGGCATGGATGAGCTCCCAACCAATCAGTACCTGTGTCGAGAACACACCTGGAATGCGGGGCATGGCCTCACTGGTGACTCGATGCCAAGGAGGAGAGGTTTGAAGGGAGGGCAGCCAAACTCTCCTCAGGACTTGTGATTAGCTTTGATAAGGAATGTAAAGAAAGGAGCAATGGGGAAGACAACATCAGGGGGAGAGTGACTTGTTCCCACCCAGCTCTGCCATAGTTCATCACTTCTCGCCCACAGCTCACTCCGCTTTCCTAATCCCCTGCTCCTTGGTACAGCTCTGAATCCCGTCCCGAGCTCTCCCGCAGCTCTGCTGATGCCCCGCAATCTTGACTTGCGACACCCTTGCTAGTCCAGTCCTTCCCCCTCCCTTCCACGCAGCTCCGGTCACGTGCGTCAGTCCGGCCGTGCCATATCGACTCCTCGTCAGACAGATCCTGCCTGTTCCATCCCATTGTGTCCTGTTACACAGGAACACCCCCTCTGCTGGGAGAGGCCCTAACCCATTGCCTGCACTCTTGTACCTTGCCACTAGTCTCGTTCCCTCAGAGATGAGCATGTCACTCTGTCTGTTCTCCATCACTGGCTGTTTTGGAGGTTTGGCTAAAAACTCTGCTCTAGGAATTATTTGGGGGCCGTTCTCTGGCCTGTGTCATACAGGAGGTGGGACAGATGATCACCATGGTTCCTGCTGGCCTTGGAATCCATGACTATTCAAAAGCCAGTTTTGAATGTTTAACAATAGCTCTTGGAGCCTGTACTTGTGAAATCGCCTTCCCCACAGATCCCAGCTCTGAAACCTGAGGGGCTGAAACTGAAAACTCCTTCGGGAGTGTCCCTGAACTCTTTCAATATTGACCCAAGTCTCTTATCTCTTTGCCAGCATTGAATGTGTCTATTTTTTCTCCACATTGGCTGTGGGAGAGAAGAAATTCATTCAAACTTCATGCTTTAATTCCTCCCCTCCCCGCTTTTCCCCTGCAACAGCTGGACAAATATAGTTCTTAAGCAGCTGCACAAACATCAGAAATAAAACAAAATGCCCCCACAATTCCTCTCTGATAGCTCAGCTTGGCTCTGGATTCTGTAATGTTACATAGAATCCTAGAATCTCAGGGTTGGAAGGAACCTCAGGAGGTCATCTAGTTTAGTCCAACCCCTTGCTCAAAGCAGGATCAGCACCCACTAAATCAACATCCCCACTAAAACTACATCCCTCAGCCCGCTTGCTAGCTCCTTTCAACTAGGGCTGGGTGAGTGGAGCTCTTCTTAGACCTTGCAGAGCCCAAACCACGCCCAAACCGAAAGCCTGTCTTCAGCCAGGTGACCCGGTGCAGCAGAGTTACTGCGCTGGGTTGGTGGTTGTTGGCACCCTAAAGAGTGTGGCTCCTCCCAGATTGGACAACCTCCCTGACAACCTATATGTCAGGTGCAGTCTGGAATTTCTACTTATTTCTGTCTAAAAATACGGGCCTTTTAATTTAGTTCCAAGAACCACTTCCACAGCCCACAGCAAACAGAAGGGCTTTTTCCCTTGAAAAGGCAAATCTATTTTAGTCAACTGATGATCTGAAATTAACCAGAATTAATGCAGAGTAAAACGCATGCAAGTTAACCTGCCTTTATATTTGTGTTGCATTCTCTGGAGAAGGCCTACATATTTTTCTTGCTAATGCATGTTTTTGCATTTCCCTTTTCACTTCTCCTCTAGAAATGCGTGAAAACAAAGGGGTTAGAACAGTGGTTTGCAACCAGAGCTACCCACACAGGTCTTCCGAGGGCTACATCAACTCATCTGGAGATTTGCCTAGTTTTACAACTGGCTACATAAAAAGCACTAGTGAAGTCAGTACAAACTAAAATGTCATACAGACAATGACTTTTTTGTGCTACTCTAAATACTAATACACTGAAATGTAAGTACTGTAGTTGTATTCCCAATGATTTATTTTATAATTATATGGTAAAAATGAGAGCGTCAGTGATTTTTTCGATAACAGCGTGCTGGGACACTTTTTGTATTTTTATGTCCGATTTTGTAGGCAAGTAGGTTTTAAGTGAGGTGAAACAGGGTTAACGCGAGACCAATCAGACTCCAGAAAGGGATGCAGAGCTCCCCGACTTATGCACGTCTGATTTACGCAATTTCAAGCTCATGGAAAAAGCTCTAAAAGCTAGAAATAGCAGGGTTTTTTGGGTGGGGTTTATGTGTAATGGTTGGAGATACGTTTCCGACTTACTTAAAATCCAACTTATGCAAGGCGTTCCAGAATGGAACGCTCGCGTACGTCGGGGAGCATCTGTATAGTCCTCTGGAAAGATACAGTAACGTGTGATGGAATGAGTTAAAAATCTCTCCAGAGAGCCTCCATGCATTTCCGGACATTGCAACCTCCTCTAAAGACAGAGAGGACGCCAGTTTTGCACTTGCAATGCCTGAACTGGAAATGCACAAGTAGGAAATTTCTCTCTTCACAGCAGCTTTAATCCATGCTTTACACTACAGTATGCCCAAGACAGTCTGCCCTCCCTATCCGGCTACCATGTGCGGGCTTGTGTGAGCACTGGTGACCTTTGCTGGAGCAGGACAAATTAGTGGTGGTTCTAAGGGAGCTGCTCCTTTCTGCTTGCCAAGCGGCCATGGCTGGTGCTGGGTAGCGATGGGGGCATTGATTAGGGCTGAGCTGGATTTCAGACTGTAAATCCATTATGCTAAGCTGGTTTATTTCCCTCACTCGTCTAGCTGGATCTGTGTGGCCAATAAAGATGCCAGGCCACATTCTGCTTGAAGCAGCAGCACCTATACCCTGACCCTTATTCCTCCTAAGGCTGGTCACTTGTGGAGGGTTATTAACTGAAGCGGCATTAACACAACACTTGGGAGGCCAGAGTGCCTCGGTTTCCCTAAGCATGCAGTCCAAGGGCACAGAGTGCATCTGTGCAGAGCGAGGAATAGGACTCAGGAGTTCTGACTCCAGTGCTCTGCTTTGACCGTTAGACAGTGTGTTTGCCAGACTTAGCCGTGGGATACTGCAAAACATGTCTTCTCTGTGGGACTTGCCCATTCGCAGTGATGGGCCATGATCTCAGCAGATGACTGTTACTCCATCCCCCAGCCTTCTGAAAGAATTCACCTCAGCTGGGACCAGCATTGCAAGGAGAAACTGGGAGTGCGGGCAGGCTGCTGCACATATAGCGGAAGAGAGAGTGTTAACTCACTCTCCAAGCATAATGGGAGCTAGTTTGGCCCTTGTATCCAGAGCCTCCCACCCCCCCACCCCCGTCTTAAAAATAGTTCTGGAGTAAGAGAGCAGAGTGTGCTCACGAGGAGCTGTTAGCAATCAGAACCAGTGGGGAGTATACTTGCTAATGGGGTCACTGGCAGGACTAAGACCTTAGTGTTGATGGTGCTGACCAGCTGTTGTATCATGGAATCTTGTTACTTCAGTATTCCAGATGTTTAACTTGTTTGGGGACTGCTTTTACGGCAGCCCGGTCCAAGAAGTCCTCATAGCGGATCTCATGTGTGCATGTGCTCTGAACATATTAATGGGCCGTATTTATTAATGTCACATTGAAGTTGAGATTGGAGCTTCACGGAAGTCATATGAGGCTCCCAGAGCAGCTGGAACTTGACGCGCCAGGGTGTTACAATGGGAGCTTTCATTCCATGATGGTCATAAGACATTGCGTAATGTGATGTGCGAGAGAAAGTCGGGTTTGAATGCAAGTTAGTTCCACTTGAGCTCTTGTTCTATCAGCTCCTCCCAAGGCAAGCAGAGTCCAGCTTGGTCAGTGTTGCAGTGGGAACCTCGAAGGAACAAATCTGGACTTCTAGGAAGAGCCGGTGGGTACCTGTTAAGGGGCACTCTTTCCTTCTGAGCCTATACTGGACTCAAGAAACCTATGACATGGCAGGGAGGGATGCTGTGCTTCCGTCTTCGCAGATATGTAAAACCAAAGGTTGGAACTAAAGATACCAGGAGACTCAGAGGAACAGCTGAAGAATAATCTTGTGTTGAAACTTACCCTAGGATAATTATTGGTGCCTTCGTGGTATGCGATAAAAGGTTTTACTGGCCCTTCCTTGACAATATTTGCATAACTCTTGTGTGATTAATACACATCTCTGATTCCTGCTGATAAAGCCTTGCCTGCTGACGCTCTCCATTGACCAATGAAATGCAGCTACTTCGGTGATGAATCATGTCGGCTGGTTGTCGACTTGCAGCTGCTATGCATGGGTTCTTGGATGGAGCTCCAGGTTGAGGAAGGCTTCGGTTCTATTCCAGGCTCTGCTTGTGATTTGCTGTCACCTTGGCCATGTTCCTGCATGTTTCTTTGTCTTGGTTTCCCGCTCTGTAAAATGGGGATAATGCTACTTGCGCTTTGAGATCCAAGGATGAAAAATGCGATAAGTGCTTATTCAACCTCCTCCCCATCCATCCTCATCATCCTCGCCCTCCATGCATTGGATTCTCTTGTCATTTACTGCCTCTCTAATGTTAGCAAATCCCAGTGCTATAGAGATGAGGTCATGTTCTGCATTTTCCCACGTGGTGTGGTTATTTGTTCTTTGATGTGTGTGCCCAGACGGGGTCCTCATTGCATTCCACACATGACACTGCATCAGGTACTGGTTTGGGGAACCATGTATCTTGTAGCCTGTCACTCAGGTAACACGCAGGCCAGAGCTGGAGTTGACTAGTGGCTACCTCTGGGAGCGCCGTGTGATCAGAGTTTATGGAGCAGCCTCTGGGCTTGAGGGTTTGAATCCTGTAGAGTTTATTTTGAGTGGGTAAAAAGCAGAGCCCAGCTGGAATGAAGCTCATAGTCTGTTCCCCATGCCTGGTTACAGCACACTCGCTATATACAACACAGGAGGTGTCTCATACCTGTTATATCCTATTAGCTAACATCTCCCATCCTGCACTGCTGCAGTGGGGACTTGAGGCAAACCTTCCCTGTGGCAGATTAATATACGTAAACATCCTCTCGAGAAGACTAGGCTAAGCCACCCTGAGCTGGGCATTTTCAAAATCAGTCAATGAGTCTTGCAGCTTGCTGCTTACGGGTGGGGATACTGCGTCTCACCTGCAGCACGAAGGGCTCTGAGTTTCAGGCACCAGAGACCCCCCCGGATGATCTCAGGTAGTAGCGTCTGTATCTGCTCAAGAGCTGGGATCGGTAGCATCAAATAGCAAGCCCTGTGTGATGGCATGGTCCCTTGCTGCACAATACTAGACTACAGTAGCAGGTGCAGTGGAAGAGATGGAAGGAGAATTATCTGTTCAGAGGCTGAATTCACAGCTCAGCTGGTGTGTGGTGAGATGCATGGGGACATTCGTGTCCTATAACTCCCCAGCGCCAGCACAGTGTATTCTAGTGGCCCTGAATACAAGAAGCAATTAAGTGATGCGCAGTTTATTCCTGAGGGCATTCTGCGCCAAAAAAATTAAAATTCTGCACATAACATTTTAAAATTCTGTAAGTTTTGTTTGTCAATAAATAAATGCAGAGGCACCAGCATGGCAACGGGGGAGCACAGGCCACTGGCTTGCTGAAGATGGGAGATCACCCTGCAGCCCCCACACTCCTGGGGGATGGATTCAGCGGTGGGGCTGCACCTGACCCAGACACAGCACAAGGCCTGGGCCTGCTCCAGAAACACCCTAGGGCCCTGCTCCTCTGTGCCAGGTGCACCATGTCTGTGGGGCAGGCAAGCTCAACCAGACAGGATCCAAGTGTGGTGGGGCTCTGTGTGGAGTGAGAGGATTCTGTATGGGACAATCTGGGCGCAGGCAGCTCACTGGGGAGTCTAGGTGTGGGAGTTCTGGATGCACAGAGGCTCGTTGAGGGGGTTCCAGGTACAGAGGCAATGAGACCCTGCAGGGGCTTCCAGGTGATTTACCTCTCCGCCGGGCTGCTCCAGGTGCTTGAAACAATGTACCTGCGCAGCTAGGGAGTGATGTGTGACTGCTCTTGCAACTTCCCTTTGCTTCCCCCTCAGAAAGTCATTTTTCTGCAGGGAAGCAAAGAAATCTTCAGGGGACATGAATTCTGTGCACGTGCAGTGGCACAGAATTCCCCCAGGAGTAACAATTCCCCATATGCCACTCCACTAAGTATTCCTTCTATCTCTTGTCTTCCTTTGATAGGGGAAGGAAGAATGGGATTGTAAAGCTCCACCCTTCAGAGGTGCTGCCGTCTTGGCTTTGGAATGAGGAGACGGACGTAAGTAGCCTCCTTTTATCCCCCCCCCCCCCGACTGTTTCTTTTATTCTTTAACTTTTCTCCAAAGGAAAGGGGAACAGAGAGGTGCAGATGTGTCGCTATTGGCAGCACAAGAACTAAGCCGCTGTATGCGCTGAGTGCTAGAGCAGTAGTTCCATAAGGGACTCTGCTCCCTCTTAGCACTGTGGGAAGGGCCAGGCGATCATGACCCATGTTCATGGATCCTTGGGTTGAGAACCCCTGCATTGTGTTACCTGGAAAGACGACCCATATCTGCTGTAAAGAGAGCACCCCAACCACGTACTTTTCTTCCAGTAACTTTTCATCCTCCTTTTTTCTGATAACGGTTCTTCAGAGCCTGTAACTCCATGGGAACGCCAGCCTTCTATTAATCTTATTCTGTATTGTTTAGCTGCCCATGCATTGGCCCTCTCGAGCTGGGACAGCTACGTTCACATATGACCACAGAAATGCAGAGACACCCCTCCTTTCCCGACCCATTCCAAGTGTTTCGCTCTGTGTGGGGGGCAGTCAGACTCTGTGCAGGCTGAATGGGCTGTTTCTGAATAACAGGGTCACAGAGCTGTCAGCTGACCACTTGAAGATGCATACCTGAGTGTTCTAATCTATGCAATTTCAGCTCAGCTTAGTCACTTGCTGGGAAACTTAACCCACGGATCTAGTGCAGTCATTAAAGAGTAATGAATGCGTGTGTGTGTGTAATTTGAGCAAAATGATATCTGCTACTGCTGGCTGGTGAATTCCAGAGTATCACGGTGAAATGCTTCCTTATCTCCTTATTCATTAACAGAAATCATATGCAAATCCTTCCCTGGAAGCAGGGTTTTATGTAATAGAAAGGGTTGTGTCTGGCAAAAGATCTCCAGGTACAATCACCTTGAGAGAGTCAAGAAGTGGCGGGGGGCACTAGCAGGGATGCGTGGGTGTGGGTGGCTGTAGCAAGACTGGTTTTCGAGGGTATCTAAAGGATGAGTGACGGTTACTTGGTTGTTCCTCTGCTCCTTAAATGAGAATGAATATATGGTCTGGGTGTGTTGGGCTTGGAGAGCAGAGATGTGACCCAGGAAGGGTCCCAGCGTTCATCTCTGGCTTGGAAAGCTGTGATCTTCTGGGAATTAACTTAGCAATGAAATACAGTGAAGCATGTTTTGAGTTCCTGACAGCTGTAAGCAGCATCGTGTAGTCTTGACTCAAACCTGTACAAGGTTGGGAGGAGTGGAGGAGATGTGTGTTCTTACCAGATCGGTTTAATTATATAACTGGTATCTGCATAGCCATTAACGTGCCTGACATGAGGTGGGACAGTAGAAATATCTTTTTTATCTTTTTTATTTGACTTGTTTTCTTTAAAGGCTAAGTTTGTATTTATTAAAACTGCCTCTTGCCCATGTAAATGTTGTCTCCTAAAGAAAAAAAGAAGACTAGCAAAATACAGACCCTGGACTTCAGAAAAGCAGACTTAGACTCCCTCAGGGAACTGATGGGCAGGATCCTCTGGGAGACTAATATGAGGGGCAAATGAATCCAGAAGAGCTGTCTGTATTTTAAAGACGCATTATTGAGAGCGCAGGAATAAACCATCCCGATGTGCAGAAAGAATAGCAAATATGGCAGGCGACTAGCTTGGCTTAACAGTGACTCTTTAGTGAGTTTAAACTCAAAAAGGAAGCTTATAAGAAGTGGAAATTTGGACAGATGACTAGAGAGGAGTATAAAAATATTACTTGAGCATGCATGGGGGTAATTGGGAAGGCCAAGGCACAATTGGAGTTGCAGCTAACAAGGGATGTGAAGGGTAACAAGAAGTGTTTCTACAGGTGTGTTCCAAGAAGAAGATGGTCAGGGAAAGTGTGGAACCCTTATTGAATGCGGAAGGCAACATAGTGGCAGACGATGTGGAAAAAGCTGAAGTACTCAGTGCCTTTTTTCTTGGTCTTCACAGACAAGGTCAGCTTCCAGACTGCTGCATTGGGAAACACAGGGAGGAGGTGGACAGTCCTCAGTGGTGAAAGAACAGGTTAAGGACTATTTAGAAAAGCTGGGTGTGCACAAGTCCATGAGTCCTGACCTAATGCATAAGAGAGTGCTGAGGGTGTTGGCTAATATGATCGCAGAGCCATTGGTCATTATTGTTGAAAACTCATGGCAATCGGGGGAGGTCCCGGACAATTAATAAAAGGCAAATATAGTGCCTGTCTTTAAAAAAGGAATGAAGGAGAACCCCGGGAACTAGAGATTGTTCAGCCTCACTTCAGTCCCCAGCAATATCATGGAGCAGGTCCTCCAGGAATCCATTTTGGAGCACTTGGAGGGGAGGAAGGTGATCAGGAACAGTCAACAAGGATTCACCAAGGGCAAGTCATTCCTGATCAACCTGGTTGCCTTTTATGATGAGATAACTAGCTCTGTGGATATGGGGAAAGTGGTGGATGTGATATATCTTGGCTTTAGCAAGGCTTTTGGTATGGTCTTCCACAGGATTCTTACCAGCAAGTTAATGAAGTATAGATTGGATGAATGGACTATAAGGTGGGTAGAAAGCTGGCTAGATCGTTGGGCCCAATGGGTAGTGATCAATGGCTTGATGTCTAGTTGGCAGCCGGTATCAAGGAGCGTGGCCCAGGTATTGATCCTGGGCCGGTTTTGTTCAACATCTTTATTAATGATCTGGATGATAGGATTAATTTCACCCTCAGCAAGTTCACAGATGACACTAAACTGGGGAGAGAGGTAGATACGCTGGAGGGTAGGGATAGGGTCCAGAGTGACCTAGACAAATTGGAGGATTGAGCCAAAAGAAATCTGATGAGGTTCAACAAGGATAAGTGACTTAGGAAGGAGGAATCCTATGAACCGCTACAAGCTGGGGACTGACTGGTTCAGCAGCAGTTTTGCAGAAAAGGGCCTGGGGGTTACAGTGGATGAGAAGCTGGATGTGAGTCAGCAGTGTGCCCTTGTTGCCAAGAACGCCGACGGCATATTGGGCTGCATTAGTAGGAGCATTGCCTGCAGATTGAGGGAAGTGATTATTCTCCTCTATTCGGCACTGGTGAGGTCATACCTGGAGTATTGTGTCCAGTTTTGTTCCCCTCACTACAGAAGGGATGTGGACAAATTGAGTCCAGCGAAGGGCAACGAAAATGATCAGGGGGCTGGGGCACATGACTTACGAGGAGAGGCTGAGGGAACTGGGGTTATTTAGTCTGCAGAAGAGAAGAGTGAGGGGAGATTTGATAGCAGCCTTCAACTACCTGAAAGGGGGTTCCAAAGAGGATGGAGCTCAGCTGTTCTCAGTGGTGGCGGGTGGCAGGAAGCAGGGCTGTGAACTCAGGAGGGGAGCCTTCTTGCTTGGAGCTGGCTGAGCCTCTTGGTTCTTTTGCCACCAGCCCTCTCCCTTTGAATTTAAGCCCCTGAATGGAGGTGAATTCAGCTCAGTCCCTGACTCCCAACTTGCTCAGGGGTCAGGCTCCCCACTAGCTGTTTCCTGCCATTCCTCGCAGGGAAACAGACCTGGAATATATGTGTCTGATCCCTGAGGCATGCGGTGTTACGTTTAAAGGCTTTTCTGTCAGGGCTTAAACCCAGCTCGGTGACAATCTGTCTCGCTGCCGTCCTGAGTATTCCGTTGCGTTACCTTCTGGAGATTTCCAGCATTGTAAGGGTTAGATACCCGCTGTTCCTTCTTTGGGGAGAGGATAAAAGTTTGGCACCCTCCATCCACTGATCCGGAACCGGAGGGTCGTGTCCGCCCCTCTGTTACAGACACGCTGCTGCAGCCAATCCAAACCCAGGTCTGTTCAAATCGCTGCGCCTGTCTCTCTCTCTGTGGTGAAATATCCCCAGTGGATGACTCCCAAAGCCATACAGGCCAGCCTGTAAACAGGGCAACGAGGCAACCCTGATAAACACAGAGAGAGTCTCCAGTATCCAGGGGCAGGTGG
>ML677397.1:8082915-8148855 GCA_007922305.1 Dermatemys mawii | reverse complement strand
CTCTATATATGTTCTGTAGAGCCCCCTTCGCACCTCCACTCCCGCACCTCCCACAATCCAAGGACTAAATTAGTATTTTCCTTCTCTAACCTAATCCTTGAGAACGACCCATGTGTCAGGGTCTGGTAGCCCATGACCCTACCCCCAAAGAGCTTTCGCCTAGCAAGGATTAATCAGCAACGCTTTCCTCTGACTTGGGGAACCCGGCCTGAGGCCCCTTTGGGAGGTGTTGAGCACCTGCCTTTCCCATTGACTTTACCTGGAGCGGCAGGGCACTCAGCACCCTGAAAATCACATTCCATCTGCCTCCTTCTCATTATTTAATGTTCCCTGGCTGGAGTCCTAATTATGGCCCTAATCCTCCAAACCCACTCGCTTTCTTCGGGGTGGAGTCCCTCCGCAGTCAATAGCAGGTATGTAAACGCTGGCAGAGCTGGAATGAGGAACAGCCTGAATCCCCTGCCCTAGAGAGCAGAGTTGGTCTGGCCAATAGACAGGAGTGCCTCCCATGCCGTATCCCTCCTGTTCACGCCCCCCTGAGCAGGGAAGTATTAGCTCCCCATTTGCTACGTCTCTCTCTGCCTCGTTCTGGAAAAGCCAGTTTTCAAAGGCCCCCAAAGAGGCATGGTTGAAAATCACCAGAGGCGCCTAAATACCTTTGAAAATCTGGCCCAAGGTCAGGGCAGGGAATTGGAGTCCCACGCTGGCTCCTACGCTACAGCATCAACTCTCCTGTAACACCCAGAGAACTGAGGCGGAGGAGATAACATCTTCTATTGGACCAACTTTTGCTGGTGAGAGAGACGCGCTTTCAATCCACACGAGTCCTCCCTGCACACACACACACCTTGCCTCTCTAATATCCAGGAACCGACACGGCTATACCACCATCTATTACCTCGAACGGGGTGAATGGGAAACAAAGAATTGTGGTTTCTTTGGGGCGCACTGGGTGTCCCTCATTACTAAATAATTAAATTGAACAATCCCACGTGTGTGCAACAAGAATATATATACCCTCCCCAGAATTTATTTTTATAGCAGAGGGAGAAGAGCAGTGAAATCCTAATGGTGTCTTAATAACAAGGTCCAGCTATCGTGCAAAGAAATAAGTGGCTGCATTCCAGTCTCTGAAACGTAACAACAGACTAATTAATCAAACAGGAACTGCCACCTTGCCATTCTGCAGAGCTAGTTTAGGACCTGGGAAATGGAGCTCAGCATTTGAACGCCTGGCAGCCATGGGAAATGCTCACGATTCGTGTGAGGTAAGCGCCAATGGCTTTTTATTATTAGAGCTCCTTGGTTTTGTTATCAAGGATCTGTGGTTATTGACAGTGGGGCCTGTAGACGTTGACTTTAGAAGGTGACCAGTGAACTGGGTGTCTGATTTGAGACCTGGTTAATAACAAGTCGCACTTGAGCAGCTTGGCCTGCCTGGACCTAGGATGGATTTGTCAGGAAAGCTAAATGGGACGTTGGTTCCCCCCACCTGCTCAGGCACTTTTACAACTGGCAGCGGGCGTGAGCACCTTTGGGAGATCCAATTATTCTGAGTTATCGAATCACAGAGACCGGAGAGGTCGGATCACCGTTCCAGTAGGATCATCTGTGTCCTTCACCCTGCGGTGCAGGGTTAGCCTCAGCCCTCCAGCATGGTGTATTCTCCAGTTCTCTGCCAGTCTAACTTCAAACGTGGCCACCACTTCTCTTAGGATACTATGGGGTAGCCTGCTGGATCTCACACTGAGGATGTTTTTCATGATCACTCAGACTATATTTTCTTTCACCTGACCATTGCAGAGACTGGCCTGTGTGATGGAAGATAGTCAAATGCAGCTCTCTCTGATGGGCCATTAGATCATTCTGTCTGGCCTCCTGTGTGTCACAGGCTATTAAATTCCACCCTGTTACTCCTGTGTTGAGCTCAGTAGCTTCAGTTAGACCAGAGCATTTCAGTCCTCAGAAGACTGAACTGTTGTGAGTCCCCAAAGTCCCTGCAATGGCAGGGTATTGATTATCTGAGACATGTCCTGGTGATCCCATCAGGTGATGCACATCCCATGCTGCAGAAGAAGGTGGAAACTCCCCCATGGTCCCTTACAAGCTGAGCTGGAGAAAAATTCCTTCCTGATCCCAGATCTAGTGATCGGCTTGACTGTGAACAAGGCTCACCAGCCAGGCATCTAAGACAGGATAGTCCGTGCCACTTCGGAGCTCTTCTCCTCTCACTGGCAGTCCCCTTATCAGCTCCCCCTCTCCCTCCCCCTCCCAGCGCCTCCCATCCACCGGTGGGCCCCACCGATCAACTCGTCCTCTTCCCTCTCTGCACCTCCCGCCCGCCATGATCGGCTGTTTTGCGATGTGCAGGAGGCTCTGGGGGGCGAGGGGAGAAGAACGAGGACATGGTGCGCTCAGGAAGGGGGTGGAACAGGGCAGGGGTGGGGCCTTGGAGGAATGGGGTGGGATGGGGGTGAGACTTGGAGCAGAGCGGAGATCAAGCACCGCACCCCCTCACATTGGAAAGTCGACACCTGCGAATCCTGCCCATCTAGTGCCCCATCTCCAGCTGTGGCCAATTCCTGATGCTCCAGAGGAAGGCAGGAAAAAAAGCTGAGAATGGGTCTGGCCCATTGTGGATTGAGAAAAAAATTCTGTCCTGATGCCGGCAGGCAACTGGCTGAACTTCAGGGTGTTTTGAGAGCCAGACTGGGGTCCAGGCCAGATGGCTTCATGCTATGCCTCTCCCCACAGTGTCAGAAATCTTCAGGTCCCAGAGGCACTCTGCCTGGGAGTTTGTATGTTATGCCAGGTGATGTCTGGTCCCGGGGCTCTCCCTGGACACTGGGTGCTCTTCAGGGTGGGCTTTCTGTGTCCTGTTTCAAGGCTGCATTGGTGGCTCTGTTTGGATTGGCATCTTGACAGGTGGTAACCTCCGAGAGGCTTTAGCTAAGCTCAGTGAAGTGAGTCCAAACGCCGCTGGGCTCCAACTAGGTTGCAAATCTCACATGTCTGAGCTGACTCTACCCCGGTTTCCAGCCAGCTTGGACTCCTGCACCACAGGCCCTTCTCTCTGGGACTGCTTTTGCTGGACTGATGCATTGCTGGGCAAAGAAAAAACCAACCTCTCTCTCAGCAGCATGAGAGATGGCAGAGTTCTTGGAGCTGTGGTGAGCCAGTTCTTTACTATGATCCCCTCTAGGGTTTCCTGTCCCTTAGGTACTACCCAGCATTTTAGATTTTTCAGAGCACTGTTTGAATATGAATCTGCCTATCACCCCATAAAGAAGTAATGGTATCCCTGCTCTGCAGCTGGAGAACTGACATAGGGAGGTTAAGTGACTTGCCAAAGGCTACAGGGTGACTCAGTGGCAGAACCAGGGTTTGAATTTGGGAGTGCCTGGCTACAAGCTAAATATTGGGACCTAATGAGTCTGTGCAGTCCAGCTGGGAAGTGAAAGGCCGAGCATCTAAGGTGTGTTTTAATATACTCAAAGGATCTTCATGCCACATGCCTCCATTCATCTTTCAGTCCTCCCCTCACCCCCCGCCCACCCCGTGTATATCTGCCCCTTGCTGTTATACAGAAGTGAATTCCACTCCCCAGCTCCTTTCACTTGTGAGAGTGGCTGCTGGAAATTAGGGAGAAATCTACTAGCACTGAATGTGCTGTATGTATGCAGCTCTGGAATTGTTAGGAGCTTTTTTTCTCGGTATTGCAGCTCTGAATTCCTAGGAGCCTGGTTTCTTCAGAGGCAGCCCGGGAGCTGTGAAGCAGTGCTGATGCGGGATGTAGCAGAGGAGAGATTTGCATGCTGTGGGCATGGCTCGCTCGTTCCGGTTCTGTTATTTTCCTGAATCCGAAAGATTTGAACAGGAAAGTGTCGAACGCTGGCTGCTCTTTGAGCGGTGAAAATATACACACGAGTTCAGTACACAGTGCTGAACAGTACTGGCTTCACCGCGCACCTGTGATCTATCTTTATGAGTGCAGTTAAGACTGCCTTCCCTGCTTCTGAAAGTGATAAAATGGAAGCTCCGAGGCCAGAGGCGCTCGCAGCCTAAACAGTGTTACTGCCGCAACAATATTCCTTCCTTCATCACTTACCGCCGGGCAGTACTATCAGTCTGCTGTGCAGGTAGCTGGCTCATAAAAAGAGCACACGCACAAGCCAACTGACAACCTCGACCTGCTGCTAGGGGTGGAAAACCACACGCTGCCTGGTGTTCGCTAGGGTTTTACCTCTTGTTACCGTGCATTAGTTCCCGGGCAGTAAGAAAACACCTTTGTTCCTAGTGATGACGCACCCTAAATCCTTTCTCACCCCCTAGGATTAAATCTCCTGTCGCATGTGCCCTGTTGTCCCCCCTGTTCCCTCCCCCTTCTAAATGCTACATGCCTAAATGCTAATTTCTTGGATGGGCTATGCCCTAGAGATTAGCATTAGACTTGCAAAGGCTGCTGCATTTCTCTCTAGGACTGTGTCTGTGTCTAGGCCGGCTCTGTAGCCAAACGAGGCTGTAATGAGTGTCGGGAGTTCTCTCTAGTCTGGAGCTTTTACATTTGTTCTGTACCGTCCCGTCCCCAATCCCTTATGTATAAATTGATCATGGCAAAGGATTCCACTGCAGACGTGTGCTAATAATGCTTTGCTATTTGGTTGGGTCCTTCCCTGCTTATTGATTTTTTTAAAAATAGCTACCAAGTACGAATCAAAGGTTAGGGAGATAAAACAACAATACCTTTTAGTGCTACAGACAGAATCAATACAACAGGCGAGCAGGAGCCGGTGTGCATTAGCGGAGTCTTTTCTTCCTGGGTGTACAAGTAAAGCTATGAGTGGGATTAAACACTTCCTGGTCCATTTCGGTATTGAAGCTTGAACTATAGCAGGACCCGACTGTTTCACAGCTCGCACGGTCCTCCTCCCCTGGTGTGTCTCCCAGGTGGTTTGAACCCTGAGCCCGGTTCCTTTCCTTGCATGACACCGGAGAGGAGTTATACTTTCAGACATCAGCCCTCCTTCCCACGCAATAGAAACGGGCACATGGGTTTCTCCACTTGAAGCCAGACTCTCAGCTGACCTTGCTTGTCACCCACATGTGTAATAACCCATCCAGTCTTCTCATTATGCTCCCTACGCTTTGCCCAGGCACTAACTGGCCATCCGCTTTTGTCACCGGGACTGGCCCGATCTGCTGAAGGAAATGAATTGCATGGGTTTCCAAGACTGCCGGGGTCGAATGCACCTTCTGCAAGGCTGGTGCATCATTTCTGGAACCAGACCAGTGCTGCAGGCCTTGAATAACTGGTTAAGGTTGGAGTGAAAAGTGCACTTGGCCCACAGGGTGACCTAAGCAGGAGTGAGCGCTGAGGCTCCGTAATGAGAACTGTGCATCACTGGAGCTCTGGGTCTTGCTGGGAGTTGGAATCGGGTGTGAAATCCAACTGCTTTGAATGTTTTGAAAAGTAAATAGTCCTCGGGATACGGAATGTTCAGCCATGCATTTGTTTCACGTAATTAATTCCCTATAATTGCCCCCATCCTGCCTACGAATTAGCTAATTATCTTTAATTAGCTCTTTGATCACACTTGCTCTCTGTTGTGTTTGGATTGCATAGTTTCCCTGCTTTGGCCATTGGAATCTACTCTGTGACAGTGGCGTCTCCTGGTTCCCATAGGAGTCCCCTCCCCTGACCGATGCGTCTCACTCTGGGGCAATCTGACTTATGCTGAGTATAAAATTCTCCTTTGCTCCGTTTTCCTGTGTCACTCCTAGTTACTGCCCTGGCGCCTGCAATGTCCATTCTTGTTTCTTTCTGCTGTTGAGAGATTAAACAACGAAACAATTTGATTCTCATCCCCGAAACACACTGCTAGGCGCGGTTTGGCTGAAAGAGCGCGGTTGGACAGAACTACTAGGTTGGGCTGGCATGAAAGGAACATGCTGCGTTTAAGGACAGGCTGTTGAATTGGTCTGTGGCTTGTCTCGGGAAAGCCAGGGGGAAGCAGCTGAAATGCAGAAACCTATTGCCTGGAAATGGCTTTCGCTTACACCTGTAGCGTTCAGCCTCATATGCAGAAAATCTGTTGTTTTTGGCAGTTCAAGATGGTTGCTGATGTTTCTCTGCTCTCCTTTCTAGTGATGGAGACTGTCAAAAATTGCAGCAAGAACAGGGAGAAAAGACTAATTTCTAGCTGCATATGTTCCCAATCCTTCCGCACCCCGTCCGACGGGTGTCCTTTGTAGTCTGTGAGTGTTCCGACTACTGAACAGATAGCGAAATGTGGATTTACATGGCTAACTTTAGACACTTTGCTTGTGTGTGGGTAATATACAAATCCTCAGATGATGTAAATTGGCATGGAGAATCCCCTTAGAGGTTTTTAAGGTCAGGCTTGACAAAGCCCTGGCTGGGATGATTTAGTTGGGGATTGGTCCTGCTTTGAGCAGGGGGTTGGACTAGATACCTCCTGAGGTCTCTTCCAACCCCGATATTCTATGATTCTATGGAGTGATGCTGGTTTACGCCAGCTGAGTAGCTGACCCAAGATTAGGCTTGTCAGAATTCAATTTTTATTTATGATCTTGACAGGTAATATTGATTGAGCTAGAGATCCTTGAGCTCGGCTCCCCCACTTCAGTATGCCCATGGCCCCTGCTAGGCTCCTTGCGTTTGAATCAGAGGGGAGGAGGAGGGTGGGGGCACGTACCCTTCCCCTCTTATTTGCTGCTTGCCTTGTCCTGAGCACGCTGCTGAAGTCAGCTGTCCTCACTCTGGCCCTCCCCTCCACTATTGGGAGGCATGGGTCATCTCTGGCTTGGATCCTTTGTGGTTAGGGTGACCAGACAGCAAATGTGAAAAATCGGGACAGGAATGGGGGGGGGTAATAGGAGCCTATATAAGAAAAACACCCCCAACCAGGACTTTCCCTATAAAATCGGGACATCTGGTTACCCTACTTGTGGTTGGAAGGAAAAAAATTAGTAGTGGCATCTCCCAAATGCCACTCGCTTGTGGCATAAAAATGAGACATCGCTCGCAGAAAATGGTGCAGATCAGTGACTTCCTCTGCCTGCTTACTGGAGGAGTGAAAGAATGAGTTAGCACGGGCCATCAGAGCTAACGCCGCGAATGGGGCGGGTCACGCCTCTGAGCTATTGTTCTAGGCTGGCTACAGAGTCATTGCTGCATTGGTTACGGTCTCCTTATAGTTTCGAGAGCTTTCAGCAGCCATCACCGCTGCAGGGATGTTTATGTGAAAGCGGAGAACAAGGAGGTCACTTCGAAGCGGTGCTGGTGTGACGGATGGGCTTAGTCAGGAGCACACGAGGTCAGATTGGCGGAGGGGATGAGTACCTCTGTTGGAGTCACTGAAAATCAGCCCCATCGTGAGCCAGCGGACACTAAAAATATAACGGCGCTACTACAGCATGAGTGGTGGGAGGGGCTGACCAGGCTGAGTATATACTTAGGATCCTGGACAGTTAGTCCCAACCTCAGGACAGTTAGCCCCTCCCGCTACTCATGCTGCTATGGCTGTGCTCTATTCGCATGCTAGCTGGACCAGAGTTGGCACAGGTCTGACTCCTCGAGCTGGAAAAGTTGCATCTTCCCGCTCTAGTGTAGATATACCCTAAGTGGCAGAACCAGAGATGGCACTCGGGCGTTCCCGGCTCCCAGTCCCATGCTCAGACCAGCAGGTCCCTTCGCCCATTGTCTAACAACACGCAGCACGTTCTAGAGCAGGGAAGCCCAAGTCTTTTTGCCCTGCCGTTATCATCTGATGACCTGGGTTTGTGTCTAAAGGCCACCTCAGACAGGACAGACGCCTACCCCACACCCTTTTCCAGGTAACTGTATTCAACTGGAACCACTCCAGCCACTGCGGCGAGAGGAGACTGTTGATTTGTGCCTGTAACTGCACGGTAGAAGCCTTTATTAGTCAGACGTGCCCATCCCTAGCAAGCCGATCAGATTTATTCCCCCCCGCCACCCAAATCAGCTTTTAAAAGAACAGAAGCAGGGACACAACCACAGAACGTGATTGAAAAAGACAGCTCGCTCCTCCCCTCTCTGGCCCGACGGCGCTCTGGGCCCAGAGCTGCAGACCCAGAGGATATAGAATGGGAGCCGTGCACTGACCGCCGTGGCTTTGGGAGAGGAGAGCTGAGGCTGTGGGAATCTTTCCGGAGATTATGGTAAGAGGGATGACAATTTTCAGGCAGTTCTTACCCTGCCAGGTACAGAAGGGAATTTTGTTTATTAGGAAAAAAAAAAACTAGGCTTGGCTTTGAATTTGGGGTGGTCCTCTTACCCAGGGGAGCACTGGTCTGTCACTGGCAGGCAGAAACGCAGATAGGACGCTTGCATTTCTGGCTGCTGCAATCTTCTCTCTCTGGAGTGCTTCTTGAGCCATGTTACTTTGGTATCTGAGCGCCTCACGCACCCCCAGTGCTCTGATCCCCGTACTACAGATGGGTAAATGAAGCCGGAGAGAGACTAATGCTATGTTTACAGGGCAGATTTCTGCTGGCATGGCTACATCGGGCCGGGGCGAGAAGAAGTGTGAGGCCTATGCAAGCAGAGCGCAGTTGTACCAGCAGGAGGGCAATTTTGCCACCATTGCTTACTCGGTTTGCAGGAGAAAAGGGAACTGAGGAAAGTGCAGCTTGTTTAAGTATAAGTTACGTCTGTACTAGAAGCACTTTGTCAGTGAAGCAAACCATCTCTTTGTTCTGTGTGTGTATGTCACCGGGCACCATAGAGCCCCGCTGTGGGACTGGATTACGGTGCGGCTGGAATCCCAGTGTACCCATATCGATAGGGTAAAGTTCTCCTAGTGCAGACGTGGCCCAAGTGACGTACACAAGATTAGACAGAACGACTTCGTTGGAGCCGGAAATTGAACCCGGAATTGCAGCTACTTCTGGGGTGGAACACAGTGGCTATTTAACAGCACATAGCAACATTGCAGGAGTATAGGATTCAAAGTGAAGAACAACTCTGTATCCAGTTGAAACTGTAAAGGAAACTTAAAAGGGACAAATGTAACCACCTAAACTGAAACTTGGGTGGGATACCTGGGATTAGCATAAGCGTGACTGGTAAAAGCAGTCGACCATGGGAGTTGTCATTCGATTGGGTCAAGTGTGTCTGTCAACTTGTTTCCTGCATTGGGTAGCAATAGATAATCCGATTGCCTTGAGCCTTTATTGCACTATAGACTCTGTCTCCTCTGCTCTTTCTTTGCTGCCTTGTGGTATATTTATTTAATTTTAAAAAGCTGATGGATGAGGAGTGTGACAGAGTGTCTGTCAAGGTCCCTGCATGCTGCAGCTGGCTGTACTGCTTTGAGTGCTGATTGTTACGCTATCTCGTCCTCAGGTTCCCACATCAGTGCTGTCCCCAAAGAGCTTTTTTCTCAACTTTCTTCCAGGGCCACATTATCAGCCTTTTGTTTCTGTCTGATTGGCTTGGTCTTGCTTTTTCAGGTCGTTCTGTGTCTTTCTGTCTGTCTCTCAAACTCACCCCAAAACTCTTAATGTCTCTTACTGCTATCTTAAATGAGGATTGGCAGTCACACCTCACGGTTTAAATTAGGTTTAATCCAACCCCCAACTGTAA
Organism: Dermatemys mawii; assembly: GCA_007922305.1. Classification (NCBI taxonomy): domain Eukaryota; kingdom Metazoa; phylum Chordata; order Testudines; family Dermatemydidae; genus Dermatemys; species Dermatemys mawii. Next base: position 8,139,224 of record ML677397.1, on the reverse strand, counting down.
TAGCTCAGAATAATTGTTTCACTGTCCCCTTGGGCTCTGTCTGTCTCTTTCATCAGATATTAAGATTGTAAGTGGTTTGAGGTGGGCCAGTATTTTCCTTGTATGTATGAATTATATTTTCCTTATATGCATAAATTTTTCATTATATGCATGAATAGTGTCTAGTGGGAACGGATCCTTTATGAAGCTGTTCTAGGCTACAATAATGCAAAATTAATAATCATCAGGAAAGTTCCGCTTATAAAGACGCGCTTAGAATACGTGCTGCTTCCCAAACCCCGCAGATGCCTAATGTAATCTCATAATAAACAGATAGATAGGATGAGGCAAGAGAACATGGCTACTGGTGAAGCAGGAGGAAGGAATCCAAGACTTGAGAATCATGGAGCAGTGCCTCTAAGGATCTGTGTGTGATGTCTCTTGTGTATCCGAATGCTCTAGTGGAATGACACAGCACAATACAAAGAAACACGTCAGATGACAGGTGTGTTTTCTATTACATTAGAAAACCAATCCCTTGAAGTTTCACAACTGAAAACCAACTAGAAATTGACCCGTTTCTCCCCCAAGGGAGACGTAAGTGAAACAGAGGTGAAAGATGAGGAAAACCCCCAGAAAAACACCCTTCCTGGTGTCCGTAATAATGAAAAGCTCTCCTAGTCTGCAGTGAATGTGTCTAGATTGCTTCCATGCCCTTTGTTGATTGCAGCCTTCGGGTAGCTGATTTCTATACCTGCATTAGTAGAATCCTGTGCAGTTACACACAGGGGTTATGTCATCAAATATATTCTACACTCTTGTTCATATTAAAATAATTGCTTAATTGCAGGCTGGGTGATCCAAAATAGTGAATGGTGAGCGATGTCTGTTACTATTGGTTTTGTTAAAATTGTCCATTTTTTTCTTTTCCATTGAAAGCTCCAAATGTAAAATAACCCCCAGCATGTAACAGCGGGCGTGCTTGGTTCTGCTTGCTGACAGGGTGAGGGCAACGCCGTCACCAGGTGGGGAAAAACTTGCGAAACTGGAATCGATGGGCAGCCGACCTCCGGTTTGCCTTACTCAGATGAGGAGCCGCATGGAAGCTAGTGGGACCGTCTCTGTAAGGCCAGTAGGATTTATCGCAATGGCTGTGGTCGTGTATCAGTAAATCCCAGGGCATGCCCCTCAGAGGGCACTGCAGTTTGAAATTTGGAAAGGCAAGAAGGCAGAGGTGAAGTTCCTGCCTCCAAAGTACTCTGCACCTCGGAGGGGCTGGAGATGCAGATACCTACAGTGGCTTGCTAGGTTCTTTTCCTTCCTCGCAAACTCCCCATGATGAAGGGGTTTCTCCAGCCAAGGGTGATGCCGGGAGTAAAATCTATTTGCTTTTTTGCATACCTGCCCCTTACAGCTCTCTTCAAGATGTAGCTTAGTCAACAAGCCTGGAATTCCCCTGGCAGTTTTGCTTCCTAGCTGGATGGGAACTCAGGAAGTGGTGGGACTGATAAATACTTTAGGTATGTTGTATCCTTGTGCTGACCCTGTGATGCACAGGTGCTGTCCTTTCTGCGTAGCCATAATCAGAAACTTACCTGCTCCCTCATTTTACAGTGGAAATCAGCCCTGGCAAATGTCTTTACAGACAGGTTGGCACATCGTAGGTGTCACTGTGCCACGCACCAGGCCTACTCAGCACTGCAGGGGGTCAGATTCCCTCTTCCCTCTCCGCAAAGAAGAGGACTGTCTCACTGAGGAGAATCTCCACTGGCTCCTAACAGTATGGGGTCTACAAATAGAACAGATCAAAAAAAGAAGTTTTCTGAAGATTTGGCAAAGATTTATTATTTGTTTTTTATTTTCAAGCTAGATTGATTTTTTCCCCTCCCAAGTTTTAATTTTTTCCTTTTGAAATTGCTAATTTTCTGTATTTGTGCAAGTCTCAGGAGGCAGAGTTAAGGTTGGATGGGGTTGGCAATGAGTGATGAGGATTCCAGGACATTAGAGACACAAGGTGGTTGAGGTGATTGCTTTTATGAGACCAGTTTCTGTTGGTGAGAGAAACAAGCTTTCGAGCTTACACAGGGCTCTCCTTCAGGGCTGGGAGTGGTCTCCGAGTGTCGCAGCAAAATGGACCATTCAAGGTGAAGTAGCCTGTTCACATGGCTGTGGTCATAAGACCAAAGGCAGCAGGTTTAAAACAAACAAAAAGAAGTATTTTTTCACACAATGCATAGTCAACTTGTGGAACTCCTTGCCAAAGGATGTTGTGAAGGCCAAGACTATAAAAGGGTTCAAAAAAGAACTAGATACATTCATGAAGGGTAGGTCCATCAATGTGTATTATTTCTGACAGAAGTAATAGGGCGGGTTGTATATATGCCTAGGCAGGCTTCTTACAAACTGGGAAAATAAGAGACACTTTTAACTGAAATGCCGAAGAATACAATAAATTAAAGTGCCCTGACAATACAATTTGATTTTACATTGACAGCTCCTTGAGGCAGGGACTACCTTTTTGCTCTCTGTTTGTACAGCATATAGCAGAGTGATGTGACGGTCCATGAAGGTAGGTGCTACCACAATACAGGGAAGAATCATCATTCACCTTTGGATATGCACATGGGCTAGTTTCTGGAATCCACCAGGCAATGTGCAACCTGAGCTGTGCCCTTCTGCACTGATTCAATCACTCTTGCTGCCCGTTTGCATGATGACTTTTTTTTGTTTTGCGGATTAATGTTTTTTTCCCCCTTCAGAAGTGACCGTGAATTGCACTCCCAGGATTGTAGGGTGTGGCAAACAAGCGACTATTTGCCTGTGCACACTGGGCTATCGTTATCGTAAATTAGATTACTCAAGGCGCTCCTTAAACAAATCTTAAATAAATAGCTGCAGCAAGCAGTCATGCTCATACTCACACGTGGGCACAGTTTTCCTGTTTTCCATGCATAACTGTGCTGTGCCTCCTCTGGAACTGAGCCCCCTGGAGAGGATCACCACCAAGTCTGTGCATCACTTAAGTCCCACTTAGCAGGCTTTTATTGGCCTCCTGCATCCTTTTTTGGGGCACAATCCAGGCCCTGCTTTGTGGAATCCTTCCCACGGAAGATGCCATCCAACATAAGTGCTAGCTGGCCATCTGAATTGGGGACTAGAGGGTGTATTCAGGGAGGGGAAGTCTCTGAATAGTTGCTGTGGGTTTTTTGGCTGATTTATTTCTTGAAATATTCTTATATTTAACTGGCTGATTTGCGTTAACAGGATTGTATGCGGCTCTGCACGTCGGTTACAAGCAGGATAAACTGCTTTACAGTAAGGAGAGCAGTCAGGGCTGGTAACCCAAGGCTTTATACCATATAAAACCTCTTTTGTTTCAAACAATGGACAGGCTGGATCTCTTCCTTTCCTTGACAGGAAGGAGAGGTGTCAAAATCAAGAAGAAAAGCAGCAGGGTGAGAAATATAAGAGAGAGGCCAGGTTATATTACAGTGAATCCCCAGGTTGAAAGAAACGGGCAGTGTTGTTGTGGTGGTGGTGGTGGTGGTGTTGTGCCCTGCAGACCACGTCCCAGTAGGAGCAGCGAGCCAGAGCACTGGCTGCGTAGTAAGCTGCATCTGCTATCCCCCCTCCCCTGCAGGAGGTTGTGTTCCAGCCTCTAATTGCCAGGATCACCTATGGAACCTTTTGAAAAAGTTGGCTTCACATAAGTATCCTCCAGTCATCTGATACAGAGGCTGATTTAAACACTAGGTTACACACCACAGTGAATAGTTCTGCAATTTCATATTTGAGTTCCTTCAGAACTCTTGGGTGAATACCATCTGCTCCTGGTGATGTATTATTGTCTAATTTATCAGTTGGTTCCAAAACCTCTGCTACTGACACCTCCATCTGGGACAGTTCCAACACCTATGCTGTTCTTGTCAGGTGACAAATCTGAGGAATTTTTCTCTCAGCCTCGGAGTGAAGGCCAACACAAAGAACTCATTTAGTTTCTCCTCCATGGCCTTATCTTCTTTGAGTGCTTCTTTTATACCCTGATCATCCAGTGGGCCCACTGGATATTTGGCAGGTTTTCTGCTTCTGATGTACTTCTCTTTTGCTGTTGGTTTTTGTGTCTGGTTGCATTGCAAATTCTTTTTTGGCATGCCTCATTATACCTTTACAGTCTTAACTTGCCAGAGTTTAGGCTGCATTTTATTTTCCTCAGTACGATTTGACTTCCAGTTTTTTAAAAAATTCCTTTTTGCCTCTAACTGCATCTTTTACTCTGTTTAGCCAGGGTGACATATTTTTCGTCCTTTTAAAAAAAATTTTGGGATATACATTTAATGTGAGCCTCTATTATGGTGTTTTTAAATAGTTTCCATGCAACTTGCAGGTATTACGCTCTTCCGAGTGTTCCTTGTAATTTCCATTTAACTAGTTTCTTCATATTTGCATAGTTCTTCTTGAAGTTCAATGCTACGGTTGTGGTTTCATTGGTATTTCTTCCCTTTGCAAGGATGTTAAATTTAATTACATAGTGGTCACTATTACTGTGCAGAACCTCTGCTTCACTTAGGACTAAATCAAGAATTGCTTCTCCCTTTGTGGGTTCTAGGACTAGCTGCTTCAAGAAGCAGTCATTAACGGTCTGTGAAAATTTTATCTTTGCATCCTGTCGTGAGGTGACACCTTCCCAGTCAATATGGGGGTAGTTGAAAACCCCTATTATTACTGAGTTTTCTGTTTCTGTAGCCCCTCTCGTCTCCCGGAGCATTTCATGATCATGGTCACTATCTTGGTCAGGTGGTTGGTAGTGTGTTCTGACTGCTATACTCTTATTATTCAAGTGTGGAATTTTAGTTCCATAGAAATTCTTTTTTGACTAATCATTTTTTTGTCAAAAGATTCCAGTGCATCAAAACTGAAGCTGTTCATCAAACGGCTGGATTTGAATCTCCCGACTTGAAAAAATGTTGACGATTTTGAAAGACGTCGGTCCAATAAAAGCTATTGCCTCACCAACCTGTGGTCTCTCAGTTCCTGGGACCAACACGTCTGGAGCAACACTCCAAGCAAAATGACTAATTGTCACTCCCTATTTCATGCTTTGTGCATGTGTTGTTCAGATTCCTTTCATCCAGTACTGCAGTTCTTTTGTTTGTTCTCTTTACGTTTAATTGTGTTTACTTTGTATTTTATGTCCTATCAACATTCTCTCATGGTAAATGTTTCCTTGATTCATGATTATAGGTTTGCTTTTTAAAAAAGTCACATTTATATGACATGAATAAACAAAGAGAGAGGATGGAGGCCCTAAAAAAGGGCAGGAATCCTTCACGGCTTGTTGCTAACCACAATAATTCTTGATATTGTTACTGTGTAGCCCTTCTCACCTTCAAAATGCTTTCTAGCCCACAAGCAATTAACTGCTTTCGACCCTGGAAAGCAGGTGATGTGCTAATTCTACAGCTGGGGAAACTGGACAAAACAATGAAGTTGTGAGTGCGGGTTCTTCAATACATTGTCCTGATCCTGCTCTTGTTTAGACCAGTATCACTTCAGTGGTGTCAGTGGAGTTGCTTGTGATTTTCACCAGTGGCAGTACCAGTATAGTCACCTGCAGACACAGGTATTTGTATACACCTGTGTGGGGTGCAGGTCTAACTCGGGTGCTGATTTTTTCTTGGTTACTCTTTCTCTTTCTTTGTGAAGGGTTTCCAATGCGATGAGAGCGGGTGAAGGGGCCAGACGGACCGTCCTGGAGACCAAAGTGTTCCCTTTACCCCCAGCACAGCTGCTGCGCGGACACTGCAAAGGTGCTAACTGCTCCTGCAGGAAGCTTTGTGCTGCTCTAGGGACCCAGCCCTAGGTGTCAGACCCCCGATGCCACCATCCCTTGACCTACCTGTAGAGATGGCCGGCTGCTGCCAGTTGTGCATATGGGAAATGGGGGCAAGGCTGAGACCCAGGAAACTCATTTCCCATAGCCCACTGAATGGCCATGCTGGTCATTCCGAGCTACAGCCCATTTTTCAGTCCTATTTATTGTTGTGTGAGGGTCTGGTTAGGACGGCTCCAGAGTGCGTGGATCTCCAACCTGCGACAGCGCAGCAGAGATGGATGCTATTTGTATGTTCTTGTCTCTCGGGAGCGGCCCTTATCCCATCCAGTGGAGGAAGCATTGGGCTGGGATCAAATCACACTGGGACAATCAGAACCCAACTCTATTGGGTCTTTTTGGGAGTGAGGAAGGGGGTATTGCAGAGAGCTCCATGAACTCAGTTTTCATGGGAAGGTGGGAATCCCATGGAAAGGTTTGTGCCTGGTGGCGTTTCCAGCCCCTATGAGAGGAGGGGATATTTTGCAAGCTGAACCTGGCTCTTGAGAGCCTTCCATTCCAGGCGGGCGTGGGTAGCAGATGTGTCGTGCAAAGCAGCTGGATGCGTAGCAGTTCAGTTGACCCCACTGTCCTAGGGGGTGAGGTTCAGTGATCACTGGTTACTGTGTGGCACAATGACTTACAAAATAAACCTCGCCTGTCCCTCAGTCTTTTTTGATGCCATTCTTCATTCTGAAGCGTTTTTTGCCATGGTTGTAGCTGAGTTGGTACAGCGTACGTGTGGCTGGGATTATAGAGGACAGCTCTGGTCTAGTGACCAAAGCATGGAGCTGGAAGGCAAGGATCAAGGTTTTGTCCCTAGATTTCCCACTGACTTGGCGCTAGTCACTTGACTTCAGTGCCTCACCTTCCCTGTCTGTAAAATGGGGACGCTCTTGCTGACCTACCGTTGAGGATGGGCTGAGGCAGAATTAGGGTTTGGTTAGCACTGTGACTTCCTAGCAAAGAAATGTGGCAGAAAAGTGCCTGTGCTCTACATTGTTTTAAGATCTCCTCACCTAGTGAGCGTTTTAGGTGGATGGTCCACGCTGGGATAAGGCACGTTGACAGGGCAACGCAGGGGTAAACAGAAGAATGAAGCCTCTCTAACCCTGCTCATTTGGCACCTGTTCCCCAGCACTGACATTCTCTTAGCAAAGGAATAAATCACAGGGCGTGTTGCGGCTCTGAGGAGCTGCATGGTTATGAAATTAATTTGTTCTGTCCTGTAATGATTCTTGGCATATTCCCAGCCACTCAGGAAGGGAATTGCTGTTAACGAGCGGTGTCTCTCCTCCCCCGCCATCCTGCCCCCTCTCCCCCCTCAGAATAAAGGTGGCTTTCGATTAGTTTTTTTTTGGCTTTTGCTGTCCAAGATGGTGACCGCTGATGGGCGGGGAGCGGAGGTGAAATGAGGATTGTGTAGCAAAGTAAACATTGACTTTCGAGTGGTCAGGGAGTGGTGAGAGCTTAACCACTGGTTCTCACTGCCCTGGAAGAGTTTTAGATTCTCAGGGATGTGAGAACGCTCTTAGGTTTGTTTGGCCAGTGACTAAGGAGCAGCAAGACGGATGTGTGGAGCCAGGGTCATTTTGGAAGAATGTCCTGGCGCGGTTAGCTGGCACCCTTCCTTGCTTCTCCAGAGGGGCGTCTGCCTCTGCACAGATCCACGGCAGCCTAAAGATTTCAAGGAAACATGACTTAATTAAGGAACCGTTCAGGAACCCAAGTAATAAACCAAGTGACTGAGCTGATGAAAATCGCTCGTCTCCGCAGACACCTGCTCTGAAAGAAATAAACATGCTGAACATGGGCAGGGAAGGCCTGCTCATTATATTTCCTTAATTAGCCACAAAGAGATAATTAGGAAGGTGGGTTTCAAACCTTTCCACAGAGATCTTCCACCCTGGTGCAGTCACCTGGAGCTCAGACTGCTGTGGGTGCCGGAATCTTTAGAAAACACACAGCACCAGCCAAGCCTCCTTCCAAGTAGATGGCTGGATCAAAGGAATCTTGCTCTTTCCAAGTACGTGGAATCTGCCATGAAGTGCACTGCTTTAATACCTGTCTGTTCTGTCTGATCTGCTTGGCTTCTTGGTGATGCGTCAGCTTTGCAGCTGTCTGCTTGGTTCAGGAGCTGCAAAGCACATCTGGTGCGTGGTGCAGACTCTGTCAGTCTGGGTGGTCACTATCTCTCACTTTATGCATGTGTGTGCAGAATTATTTTTAAAAAATGTGAATTGAAAATGAAGGTGGCTTATCATATGCATACCCCATCCTGCAAACTTAGGGCAAGGGAAAGTATTTGCATCTGATTAATTTGGATAACAGCATGTCAAGAACTCTTTAATGGGAAAAACTTTCTCTGTTCAGCCTGAACTTTTATGGCTCTTCATGTTTTTAACTCAGAACCTAATAAATAATCTGTTTAGCTGTACTATGCAACAGGGATTCCATGGGAAGTGAGGTACAGCTATTAGTCTTTATCTACAATACTCTATGGAATAATATACAGCTGCATAAATATAATGCTATGTGAATATGGATTAGAAGCGCATATGTATAGTTAAGGGGTTTTTTTTAGTACTATGAAAGTGCTTAACAATTGACCTACAGCATTTCATGGCATATAACATTTATGAACTGTACCTGGAAACGTAAGCTCATATGTAAGACATCTGAAGGTTAATTTCTGCAACATTTAGTACATTTTGTTCGTATGGAACAAAACAACATATTTTTTCAAACAAAAATTTCAAGAATCTTTTTTCTTGCTAAAGGTCATGTATAAATTTAAACACCTATCTGTAATCTCTCTGCACAGAAATCTTCTAAAGTCTCATTTTCAACAGTGACTTACGCTCCTAATTCACTGAGGCACTTTTGAATCCCTCAGTGTGTGACCAGATCAATATATATCAGGGGTCTCCAAACTTTTTGAGACGAGGGCCATAGTAGATTTTTGAAGGGGATTCACAGGCCGCTGCCCCTCCTTTGCTCTTCTGGCCTCTGCTGCGGCCCCCCATTTGCTTCTCTGGCCGCGCCATAGGGGCACTCACCCCTTTGCTCCTCCAGCCATGCTGCTGCCATGACCGCCCCCTTTGCTCCTCCAGCTGCACCTTTGGGGGCACTCACCCCTCTGCACATGGGGCTGCTGGCAGCAGCTTGTGTCAGGGGCAGCGGCGGCTTCTCCACCTGCTTGCTCAGCTGGGGCCAAGGGGGCCGGACAAATCGATGCTGCGGGCCGCATCCGGCCCCCGGGCCATAGTTTGGAGACCCCTGATATATATGATCAGCATCTGCCTCTGTGTATGTGTTTGTGTGTGACTGCGAATATAAAATCTTAACTGCTAGCATCACTATCACACAGGCTACACTCATTCAAGGGCTTCTGTGGTGCTGAATACCTGTAGGCAGGACTTCCAGCACCAGGCAGCATGGAGGTGGGAAGGGATGTGTGCAGGGCAACCAGATGTTCTGCCTGGTGGGTACAACTCAAAGCGCCTTCCTCTTCCCACTCTAGGTGACCAGCAGTGGCCGCGATGAGAGCAATAGCCACCGCGTGGAGCCTCACCTGCTGATAAAAATGATCAACAAGTCCCGTAAGTCCTTGTCGCTTCGCATTCTTTCCCTGATGCGGGTTTGCAGGGTCACAGATGGTTTGTGTACAGAGAGGTATTTAAAACGAATGCCAACCGGTAGTACCATGGGGACCCCCAAACTGGGGAAGGGACAAGCTGGGTGTCAGAAACCAAGGCAAGGATGGTGGGGCCCAGCGGTTGGAGCCAAGGATTGGACCCAAAATCGGGACTCAAGAGCAGGATCAGAGCAAGGCAGGAGTAGAGCCGGGAGCCAGGCTAGAACCAGACAGGCTGGAGCAGGCTGAGACCTATGGAGTCTGTCCCCACTATTGGCCAGGGGAGAGATCCAAGCCATGAAGTGAGCTGGGCAAACAGAGCAGCTGTGTCTCCTGAGCGGGTGAACCAGGCTCTAGTTCAAGGGATGACTCCTCACCTTCCCAGTGGGGTGAGGGGCATGATCTCATTCTGTCCTTTGCGGTGGCTCTGGAGGATCAGCCAGTGTGTGGAGGGTTGTACATGCCATGATGAGGTGGCACAGAGGAGGGGGTCAGAAGGATGGAGGGAGCTTTTTGTCTTCTCCAGGAGGGCGGGGGAGGGCGAGGGATAGCTCCATCAATGCATGATCAGGGATGTAGCCCCGTGCTCTGGGGTGTCCCTAAACTGCTGCCTGGCGGATGCAGGACTGGACGACCGGGGATGGATCACTTGATGAGTACCTGTTCTGTTCTGCAGCTCATGTGAGACTGGACTAGGATGTAATTCCGGGGGTCCCTGCTGGAGCTTCTACTCCCTGTACTTGGTATCTACATGCTATAGTGATGGGCAAATATAAACAGGTAGTAGGTGGGGCAGGCGGAAGGTGATTGGAGAATGCTGTGAATCCTCCCATCTTAGGTGGACACAAGCCGCTACTAGTGCAGCGGGCAGAGACGTGAGGAGACTGTTGTGGCGGTCAGGGTACGCTGAACCAGGAAAGGAGCAGAGTGTGTCGGCCGGGATCAGTGTGTGATTGGTTAGGTGACTCTGGATGAGCGAACGCAAGGGCCGAGCAGGACAGGCAGATCAGGTCTAGTTTGGTTCTAAATCGAGCTAGATGAAACAATCCAGCCTGTGGTGGACGTATCACTAACCACACCCGGTGGGTGATAAGAGTCTGGGCAGGCTAAGGCGCTTGGCAGCTGGCTCTGATTCCCTGCCTGTGAGCATGAGCCGCTGAGCAGGAAGTGTCTGTTCCGCAGAAACGCTCCGTTTATCTCGTATGCAGATTTCCTTGGCTGAGGTTATTCAGTGGCTAATGGACGTCCGTGCTGTTCGTGACTCAAATAGCCGCTTCATCGGCTCTGTTGTCTTTCATAACCCAGCTGTGTGCTCCTGTCCCCAGCCTTCCCTGGTCAGGTGTGCCGTTTCTGAGCCTCCCTGCTGATGGGTGCTTCGTCATTATACCACTGAGCACAGCTTCCTCTCTGTCCTCTTGTGTGACACACACCTCGCCAGCATGTTTCCCGTGCTGGATGCTGCTTGAGCAAACATTTCCTCTTGCATCATATGCCATTGCAAACTCTGGCTCTGTGCTGTTGTTCCCCTTTAGCTGCTTTCTGTGCATTCGGATTCTTTTCCTTCCCCTGTTGCACCAACTCAAGTCTGGTCCGGTGCCTGTGGTGTTATACTCAGTCAGAGTAATTTGCACTGAAGTTATCTCAGTACCATGATGAGTCATAACAGTTTTCTCCAACATAAGCACTGATGCCCTTACTAACAGTCCTGTATCTTTGACCTGTATTCTAGCTACAGTTTGAGCTCAAATCATGGAGGAGTTCAGTCTCCTAAATTGCAAGATCGGATGTTCAGTCTCCCATCAGTCACAGATGGAGCAGACCCGTTGGTCTCTGTATTGCTGCATCTTGCGCTGAGATACGGGCTTGTCAAACTTTCTTTTTCCCCAAGTGATCGAATATGCATTGGACTTTGCCGTTATAAATTTTGCTTTTCCACACACCCAGCAAACAGGCCCTCTGAGCCGGCATGGCTTTTATTCCAGTTTGAGAAATGTCAAAACGAAAAGAAAAGAAAGGTAAAATCTCGATATGAGAGAAAGTGGGGCATATGCTGCTCTCAGTGACGTGCTGGAAGAGCCGTGCATCACCCAATGGCAACTGCGTCCTGCAGAAGGGCAGGCTCCTTAGATGTGTAACGGTGCCAGCAGGAGCAGGGACGGGTGAGCTGGTGGGCTCAGCTGCTGGCTGGCCAGACCCATTGGAGCCCAAAGTTCAAATCCCAGTAGCATCACCTCAGGCAGTTCCCTAGTGTGGGGAGAAAAATTCTGCTAATGGAGAGCTCTTTAATCTAGCAGGCACAAAAAGATCTATTGTGGGCTGTGAGCTAGGACAAGAGACAATCAGGCTAGAAATTAGATGCAAACTTTTAGTGGAAAGCAATCAGCCATTGGAGCAGCTTAACTAGGGTCATGGTGGGTTTGCCATAATACTGGAGTCTTTAAACAGAGACTGGATGTCATTTTCTAAAATTAGGGTGACCAGATAGCAAGTATGAAAAATCAGGATGGGGGCGAGGGGTAATAGGAACCTATATAAGAAAAAGCCCCTAATATCGGGACTGTCCCTATAAAATCGAGACATCTGGTCACCCTAGCTAAAATCCTGCTCCAGCCAACTCACTAGAACTAGGCTGGATGTAATAGTGAGGGAGAGAAATGTCTGGTCTGTGTTGTGCAGAAGGAGGTGCATAATGGTCACTTCTGGCCTTAAAACAACTACGAAATGAAAGAAGTGCTCAGTTGCATTCTCCATGCAGGCACAGTAAGAAAATGGGAACAGCAGCTGCTCTGGAGAAGGCAGGGTTATTGAGAAACCCCTGCCCGGGGGCCGGATTCCCTGCTAATGTAAATGGACGAAACTCCGCTGAAGTCAGTGAAGAAGACAATTTTATCCAGAAATTGCATCTCCTCTTCCTTTGGAATGTGTCGGCATTTTCTTCGCATATTTGTGTTTGGGAAGAGTTAGTTCGGACCAGTGTGGATCTGGCCCTGTAAGTGCCTGGCGTTTACTTTGGAACTGGCGATACACCCCAGGCACCGGGGGGTAGGAGGAGAATGGATCGGCACACCGCTAAAGCATTTGACACGCTGCCCCATGAAACCTTATTCAAAAAATGAAATTCAGATTGGCTTTGACATGGGGCTTCGCTTGGGAACTGAAATCCGGCTAAAAGGGTGTAAACCAAAGTCCATGTATTGAGCTGGTGGGAGGACGGCATTTTGTACGGTCCCAGCTCCCTGGTCCCAGCATTACTGCACGTTCTCTGTCTCTCCTAGGATGGAAGATGATCTTAGGGCTGGCGTTCTTTCTGGTGATGGCCTGGTACTCGATATCCCGCGAAGAAAGGTACATACATCTGTGAGTGGCTTTTTTAAAGTTTTAGTGGGGGAGAGAAGCTTTTCTCTTCCGCCCTTTCCTGATGGTTTCGGGCTGCCTCACTCTGAGCGCAGAAGAGACACGCTCTCGATCTCAGGAATGGTGTGGAGCTGGAGTTGGGGATAGCTAAATGACACTGCTTCTGGCCAGATAAGAGGGAGGCCTATCTAGTCTGGATCAGCTGGTGAGATTCACCTCCTCAGTTCATCCTACAGGATAAACACAATTATAATGCAGCTGCACGACAGGTGAAGGACGCCAGGAAGTGCCATCTTGTTGTGATGACATTGCCTGACAGTCTTGGGAAGGGGAACCCCCAGTGCATTATCATGTTTTTGGGGGGACAGCTCAGTTTTTGTCCAAGGTGAATTTGGGATGAACCTGCAAAATGTGGGCCATAGATCATGGTGAGTGAGCGTCGAAGCCTTGTCTTCACTAAAAGGTGCATTCTTACCAGGTTAGCTAAGACTTGGTAACTTACATGAGATAAAATCCTAGAGAAGGCTGTTTGTGGTTTTAACTGCACGTTAGCAGATTGAGTTAGACGATGGGGATAGTTCACAGGATATAAGAATGGACCTTTTTCTCTACTTGATGATGCACCCGAAGGGTTAAAGGAGCAGAGCAGAGGATAAGCCACTGAAAAGAGATGTTAAGCAGTTTTCTTTGGTGCTTGCAGGGGTGAAAGTAACTTAAAGGGAGTCCTGAGCAGGGGGTGGGGCCTCAACTGGATGAGGCGGGGCCTTTAGAGCCCTGGGTCCTTTAAATAGAGATTTCAAGGGCCTCCGTCTTTGGCTGTGGTCATGGTTACTGGGAGGCCTGGGCCCTTTAAATTACTGCCGGAGCTATCAGCTGCAGAGGCGGCGGGAGCCCTGAGGTTTGGGGGCAATTTAAAGGGCCCAGGGTTCCAGCCGCCACTGGGAGCCCCAGGCCCTTTAAATTGCCGCCTGGGGCAGCCAATCCGGTACAGAATACCAGCTTTCTATCACCTGTGGGTGCTTGTGCCTGGAGCTGAAGACGTGAGTGATGTCTCTGGTCTCTGCATACTGCTCTCTCTATAGGGTGGACATAAGAGCCTAGTATTTACGCATATAGCGGTCAGTAGAGAGAGGGGTGCTATTACCCACTAAGCATATTCTTAGTTTAGTATACTTTGAGATTCCCTCAGGCTCTGCTATACCTCTTCTGGCAGCTCGTCACTAGGACGACCTGCAGTAAGCTCTGCTAGCGGCACGTGGCCTGGAGGTGACATGGGACCCAAGGCCTCAGTTCCTGTCCCGCAGCGCCATGTCAGACTCACACCTGCTCGCCGGATGTGGAAAGGACGGCTCGTCGTGCGAACGGGGCCCATGCCGGGGAAATCACCATCTCTCCTCTTTGCCTTACAGTTTTTCTTTCCCCGTGCAAGACGTCAGAATGACGTGTCCCCGAGGAGAGATGGAAAAAAAAGCCACACTGCTCATAGGAAAGTGAGTAACTGTCCCAAGCAGGTGCTGGGCCTTTTCAGGGCTGCTGTTTGCTCCCCGGGGACGGGTGGCATGTGGGAGCTGGAGTTGAGGGCAAGGGCGGAGAATAGACTGTGAAGTCAGCTGAAGGCTCCAGTGCAGGTCAGGTTCGCACGCCCCTCTGGCTAATCCTGCTCTGTGTTCCTTGCAGTTTCACACGGGATCATCCAATGTTTTTGCAGCTAAGTGATTACTTTTGGGTGAAGAAGAGCCCTTCGCCATATGAGCTGCCATATGGGACTAAAGGAAGCGGTAAGCCAACCTGTTTTCTCTGCTCCGCAGCACCAATCCCTGGGGTCTGGTTAACTGCAGCGTGGCCCACGATAAAGGAAATGTGTTCTCCTTCACACTGGCTTTTTCTGCCTTTCCTGCTGCCTCCTATTTTTACTTGCCATCTAACCAATGTGGCCTGATCTGCTCTCTCCCGTGGCCTCTTGGCTCTGCCTTGGACCTGCTTATGGATTGCATGGCCCTTCTGTGAGCGTGTTGTGAGTTACTTCTCGTCAGCTGTCCCCTGCTTTCGGTTAGGGAATTACCTACCAACAGGTGAATTCCTACAAAGGCGTTAGTGGTTGCTTGGCCAGGCTGTGAGAGAAACTTTCAGCCAGTCGGGCGTTCACAAATGGCTTGCAACATCTTGTTTGTTGCTCGTGATGTGTGCTTGTTTGTCAGGGTCACATGATGCTGTTTCTGATCCCTAGCTGGATGACTGAGTCTCTTTTTAAAAACGGAGAATAAAGCCTATTTGATATCAATTAAAAAGGGGTCTATCCCAAGCTGTAGGAGCCTTACCATCGTTCATAACACAGCAAAGTCTGGCCTATCCCTGTTTTCTGTGCACAATGTGTCTCTCTCCATACCCAAGCCACAGCAGAGGTGGATCTCTTTTATCCCCTACCTACTGCTGCTAGGAGATAGCAGCAGTCCTCCCCCTCCACTTCCTCCTGGCTTTTGGCAGCTGATGGGTCCTCCTCCAGCAGGGACAGATGGGATCATAGAAACATGGGGCTGGAAGGGACCTCGAGAGGTCATCAAGTCCAGCCCCCCTGTGTTGTGGCAGGACCAAGTAAAGCTACACCATCCCTGACTGGGGGCGGTTTGTCGACCTGACTTTAAAAACCTTCAGCGATGGGGATTCCATAACCTCCATTGGATGCCTGTTCCGGAGCTTAACTGGCCTTAGAGTTAGAAAGTTTCTCCTATTATCTATTATCTCGCAGCAGATTAAACCCATTACTACTTTTCCACGTCCACTAAAGGTAGGACAACAATTGATCACCATCCTCTTTGTAACAGCCCTGATTTTCAGGTCATCAAAGGGCTCCCAATGGCGGGGGGACTGGGTTTGGAAGGTGGCCAGGCCCAATGGCCTTTGGCCAGAGGGAGGAGGAGGATGGAGCCTTTGATGGTAGGAAAGGGGATGATTTCACAGAAACAGCACTCCAAGAGAAGAATTCCCTCTCTGGTTGCCATGTGGAGCATGGGGGTAGCCTGGGGTCTTGTACCTGGCATGGGGATCTCATGGCTTCTGTGGGGGACTGACCTCACTAACTGCCCCCTTGCATTCTTTTGCAGAAGACATTCTCCTCCGGGTGCTAGCAATCACCAGCTACTCCGTGCCCGAAAGCATCCAAAGGTAATTCCAGTGTGTCTAACGTTTCCTCCCAGCGCATCCAATTTCACAGGCTGCCATTGTCTGGTGACTGATCGTCACAGAGCTGTGAAAGGAGCTGGACTGAGAGCTTTGGAGACTCTAGTCCACTCTTTATCCACCAATTGGGCATAGGGCACAGTGGTAGGGCCAGCTCCCCTCAGCCCCCCGTGTGTTGTCTGATACCAGTGTGCCCTGGTGAGGGGGTCAGCCCCCACAGCCCATCCGGCCCTCGGCTTCCCTGCTGGGCCAGCTAGAGCCATCTGTGAGTGGTGGGATTTGGTGTGTGGATCTCCAGGCTGGGGCCTTGAGTTTTCAGAGTCACTTCCTGTAGGTCACTGGCATTCAGGTGGCATTTGGGGACATTCAGTCACTGCCAGCCTGGACTCCCACTGGATGAGAAGATCCCTAGCAAAGATTCTGATGAACCAAAAATTGGGTTTAAACCCAGCAGTTTAAACCCAGTTGAACGATATGCCAAGAGTGTAGTTCACATAAGAGGTTAAGAGACTACTTCTGTACCAATTTAGAGGAGTTACTCCTGTAGCTCAAGCGGTAAGGGCTCTTGCTCTTAGTGATGAAAGTCTCAGTCAGGGGGCGGGAAGTGGGAGGGGGCCAGATAGGGGGCGGGGTCAGGCTGTTTGGGGAGGCCCATCTTTCCCTACCCGGCCCTCCATACAATTCTGCAACCCTGATGTGGCCCTTGGGCCAAATAGTTTGCCACCCCTGGACTAGCCCAAGGGAGAGCAGCAATGGAACCCACTGGTTAAAATGCAGTGCTCGCAGATTCATAGATCTTAAGGCAGCAGGGTCCTTTACCCTCTTATCTGACCTCCTGCCGCGCAGAGCCATAGAATTATGGGCAAAACTTTGCACCCCGGAGCAACAAGAAGCTCCACCCTAGAGGCGCCAAGGAGTCGAGGCAGTTTTCATTGCTTCTAAAAACGTGTAACAGACTAAATTGTTCAGCGTAAAGCGGGAGAGAATCTCCCAGCGATGAAAAGGGCGATGAGGGTGTTTGGTTGAGATGATCTCTTCTTTTGCAGCATGAAGTGCCGAAGATGCGCCGTGGTGGGGAATGGGCACCGGCTCCGGAACAGCTCCATGGGGGCAGCCATCAACAAATATGACGTGGTGATCAGGTAAGGCGCTAGGGAGATTCAGTACCTTCCTCCCCGCAAGGACCCATCGCATCTGTTTGGACACAGCGGAGGACGTTTGCAGATATCTGGGGACCGGCTGAGAGAAACGCTCCATGCTACGTTAATGGGATGGAGGAAAACGCAATGAATTCTTTTGGTGTCGAGAGAATTGATGCAGCGTGCGGGCCTCGTATTGTTCCCTTTTTCTTTGACTGAACCTTGGAGTGCGTGAAAGGAGGCAGAGCCACGGACTAGAGGTGGCCAAGACGTTTTGCCGTTTGATTGAATTCCGAATCGGAATCCGATGTGATCAGAATCGCTGGCGAACGGGAAACCCTGAACAGAAATTCTGTCCAGAAACACGGACACGTGGCGTTTCCCCAATGTTCATATCAGTGTCACTGTAGCTGTTAGCAGCTGGCCTGGGAGTCTGAGAGCTCTGGGGTCCCTGGGACAGCCCACGTAGTGGGATACTCTGGAGATGTAGACCCAGGCAGACCGTGTGATATGGATGGACTGGAGATTTGGACCCTGGAAGTCTGGGGTCCCCGGTGCCAAAGCAGTCCAGATGGCTGGGCTCTCCAGTAGCCCACGTGGCAAGCTGACAGGAAAGCACGCTGCTGTGCTTTCCTGGGAGCTGGAATTGCCAGCACCCGTGAGAAGCAAGTACTCGGACTCCATACGCCTCCGCTCTGATCTGAGTGGAAATGCTCAGATTTACACAAGAGATGTAGGAGATCTGGAAGTCTCCCTGGGAGTCCCACCTGGAAATTCTAGTCTATTCAGGCCCTCATACCATGCTCGTCCCTGTAGTTCGTGAGCACCTTGCCGTCCTGCATTAAGTGATGGGACAAACATCTGGCCTGGGTTTGCTCTCTCATCCGGTCCCAGGGAGAGGTGTGTGTGCCGGGAAGGGGTTCGGGTTGGAAGGTTTTGTGGAAATACACTCGCGTTGCTCAGGGTTTGTTAGAGAAGGCAGGTCAAAACAATGTGCCTGGCACCCGAGTGGGAGGTGGCACTGGGATGGGCCTTACTTCATTCCCGAAGGAGGCTGTCCCCATGTCCCCTAACCTAACATCTATCATGTTAAAGTGTGGCGAGCAGGTGGCTCGAATCCCCAAAGGATCCGCTGGGGATGGGGAGCCAGAAGCTAATGGGACAGGTCATGGGGAAAGCGGGAGGCGGGTGAGACATCCCCTGTCTCATCTTCCGCTCCCTCCCCCCAGGTTGAACAACGCGCCGGTTCATGGGTATGAAGCGGACGTGGGCTCCAAAACTACCATGCGGCTGTTTTACCCAGAGTCCGCCCACTTCAACCCCAGACGGGAGAACAACCCGGACACCCTGCTGGTGCTGGTGCCCTTTAAACCCATGGATTTCCAGTGGCTGGAGACGATCCTCAATGACAAGAAGCGAGTAAGTGCCGCAGGGGGCTCCGGCTGGTCTCCCCTCGGCCTTGTTTCGCTCTCGCTGCTGGATGCAAGCTTAGAGCAGCCCTACAATAGCCTCTGACTTTCCTGTTGTCCTTTTCCAGCTTCGCAAGGGGTTCTGGAAGCAGCCCCCTTTAATCTGGGACGCCAATCCTGAGCAAGTGCGCATCCTGAACCCTTACTTTATGGAAATTACTGCTGCTAAATTGCTTAATCTTTCCATGAAGCAACCACGGAAGATTAAACAGGTAAGGGAGCTGGCATGCTGGGGGCAGAGAGCGCAAGACAGACTCGCGGTGCCCTGGATCTAAATCACAGGGCAGTCCCGACTGGAACGCACTAAGGGGGGCACGGTACCCCTCACCCTTTTCCCCATCCATTTATTGAGTAGCCCAGGGCTGGGTCCACATGGCTTGGAAAATTTACTGCCCTTTCCAAGGCAGGAGGAGATCAAGGTGAAGGCCGCTTGGGTAATTCTTACAGTGCTTTGTAGATAAAATACTAGGTGATCCATCCGCTCGCAGTACGGGGCCTCCAGGTGGGGTGAGCCTCCTGTTTCCCTCCATCCTTGAGATTATATTCACACTGCTTGGCTGGGGGGAAAGTTGGCCACTGTTGGGAAGCGATCGAGGCTGGAGTCTAAACCAGAGAAGCTGCTCTTCTGGGGGGAGAAGCTAGCAAGCGGTTTCTGCTCACGGATGAAGATCTTGCTGCACTGAATCCTTCTATTGTTTGTTTGGCTAGTGCAGTCAGATTACAAGGGCGTGCGTGTGTGTGTGTGTGTACACAACTGGCTTTCAGTTATCCGATTTCTTTAGTTGTTTTAAAGCTTAAAGGAATTCTGTGGATGGCCTTTTTGTGTGCATCTATAACTCAAGAAATAACTGAATAGATTTTCCTTGCTCATCACTTGCGAGAAATCAGACAAACCCATAACGTTTGGCGGGAGTTCCGAAGGCCTGAGGCATTCAGAGTGGAATTCCCTTCTCATCCTTTTCCGTAGTGGCGCTGCAATGCCATGGCACTTTGCATCTTCAAAACACTTGGGAATGATTGACTAACGAACGCCTCCACAGACCGGCAAGAGATCTGGTGGGGTCCTCGTTATAGCTCGAGAAACTGAGGTTCAGAGTTTCAATGTCACAGAGCCAGTCACTGTTTCACAAATAACGTTACAGCTTCATAGACTGTAAGGCTAGAAGGGTCCACTGTGATCATCTAGTCTGACCTCCTGCATAGGCCAGGCCAGAGAACTGCCCTAAATTCATTCCTGTTTGAACTACAGACGATTTTCTAGAAAAACTTCCAATCTTGATTTAAAAATTTACCCTGCTGGAGACTCCACCACAGTTGTTCCAATGCTTAATTACCTTTAGTGTTAAAACCCCCTGCCTTCTTTCTAGCCTTTGTTTGTCTAACTTCAACTTCGAGCTGCTGGAAACCTTTGTCTGCTAGAGTGGAGAGCCTGCTATTGGCAGATTTTTGTTTCCCATTTAGGTAGTTTACAGACCAGCTTGAGTCACCTGGCTTTAGCTGCTTGGATCTATCACTATAAGGCAGGTTTTCTAATCTTTTAATCCTTCTCGTGGCTCTTCTCTGACCCCTCTCCAGTTTATCAGCATCCTTCTGGAATGGTGGACACCAGACCTGGACCCAGTATTCAGTTGCAGTCACACCAGTGCCGGACAGAGAGTTAGCAGAACCCCTCCTATTCAGTATTCCCTGTTAATATAGCCAAAGATTGCATTAGGCCTTTGGACCACAGCATCACACGGGGAGCTCATGTTTAGGCTCCACGTCCTTTTCAAAATAGCTGTTTCCCAGGAGCAAATTTTTGGCCTACACTGGCCTTGTGTTGATGTTGCTGAATTCTATGTATGGAACAGCATGAAACTGAGCAATGAGTAAAACTGGGCAGAGCCACAGTGACTCTAAATCTAGCGATGACGGGAGATTGGAGCGAGCAGGTGTCCAAGTGGAACAGTGTCGTTCAGGGCTGGGGTGCTGCCGCGGCCAGACAGGATAATCTTCCTCTCCCTGGAAGTTAATAAAGTTGGCTGAAGAGGCAATAAGTTGTTCTTGTGTTCTCTAGTTTCTCTCTATTAAGGCTCACATCCTTCCAGCCCTGGCAAGTAGAGAGAAATGTCCCAAGCATGGAAATCCAATAGGTCAGGGTAGAAGTAACTTACTAAAGGATCGGCAAAGAGAGATTCCCAGGCCGGCTTGGCTAGGGGAAGATCATTTCCAGCTGAGACCAGCCTGGATTTACGCTGAGCCCAATGCATGCTGGGACATGACTTTGGGAGTTTAAGCTGTGCTGTTTGGATATCCATGCATTGCAGTCATGGGCAAGAAAGCTGTCCCTAAACTATCCATTCTCAGTGCCTTGATCTATGGCAGATCCTAATGACTTGGCACACAGTCATGGGGGCTCTCCCCATTTGGAGATTTTTCAAGGAGCTCCTTGGAAAATCCATGTGTGTCTTGGAGTTCTTGACCCAATATTCCCTCTCTTGTCTATACCAGATGTTTTATGCCCCATAAGGCAGGTGGTGATATATGCAGGACAAAACTGGGAGTCCCACTTTGTAATGGCGGCAGCCCTATAGCTAGAAGCTGCTTTTTTTAATGGGGGGACCTTCATTCTAAGTCACGCATATGTGATGAATCGCGTCCATGTATCGCAAGGCATCGTGGTCATCGGTGAACCTAGATCCAGTGTTTGCATGGCTCTGATGATCACGCATGTATAATACAGAGGCTGTCCACAGGACCTGACCCCAAAGAGAGAAGTGGGGAGAAAACCACTCTGAACTGAACCCAGCATGTCACCGTGAGCTCTTCTGACTCTTTTGTTCATCTCTCTCCCTCTAGAAACCAACGACGGGATTATTAGCCATCACCTTGGCATTGCACTTCTGTGACCTGGTACATATCGCAGGGTTTGGGTACCCCGATTCTGCCAATAAGAAACAGACTATACACTACTACGAGCAAATCACACTAAAGTCAATGGCCGTAAGTGACCACGCTCTTTCCCCTCTATGCAGCACCTTTCCTGTGCGAATCTCTGGGCTTTACAAACGTCACCAGAGGGAATTGTGTTATTAACGTATTAGCGGGAAGCTGTCTGGATTCGGTATGTAATAGAACTAGGAGTTATACTGCCCCTCCGTATGCTGTGGCCATTACCCTTGGTCATACCCATGAATAGCTTTGGTGCATTCCATCCAGTAGAGACCAGTGGTGCATATGACAGTGATGGTCCATAAAAACTCTTCCATTCCCTGTAGGGAATATTCTAGGTAGTAGCACTACCTGTATTAGCGCTACCTGTGTCTAGGAGCAGCAATCAAGGATCAGGGCCCCCATGTGTTAGGCGCTGTACAGAGAGCAGAACACTTAGCTTGGGACAAGGCCCATCTTTTCATTCTGTCTGTACAGCGCCGTGCACACCGAGGTCTCGATCCACCACTGGTGCTCTGGCAATACAATTAATATAGCCGATGAAGAGAGTCCCTCCCTAGAGAGATGGTGTCATCTAAAGCTGGGTTTCTCAACCCATGGGTCAGGACCCAAAATTGGTTCACCAGAACGTTTCAAAGGGTCACGTGGCAGGTCCCTGTCCCACAGGGCAAGGTGGGCTCACCTCTCCGTTCTAGGCACTGCAGCCGCGGTGGGGTCCCAGCACCTCCACCCCCAGACTATTTACTGGGCTGCGACAGGCCATAAACATTTACAAATGGGGGCTGAGCCCCCAAAGAGTGGGAACCACTGATCTAAAGCACAAGTGTCCAATGTGAAGCCAGGCCGAATCTCGGTGGTATGTTATTGGGCGTGAGTTTCCCTGTGGCACGGACGCATCTGCTCAGACAAGACCTCATTCCCCAGCTGCCACGTGTTACAGTAAAACACAGATTCTCGGGACAAGGCTGTGTAAAAGCCTCAGAGCAAGTGTTTTTGCACACAGTCTCTGTGCTGCATAAAGTGCAAATTTGCCTCCTTCCTTTGACTTGATGAGCCAGACATTAGCAATGACCTAATACACAGCTCAGCTCGAAACAGCTCTCCACACTGGACTGCTCCGAGGGCTCCTCTCTCAGGGCTGCTCAGCTCACACCCTAGGTCCTTCATCCCCAGAGAGCTCCCTTACTACTCGCTCTAGATAGGAGTTATCTGCCTCAGGAAGTCAGCTGAATTCACTTACCCCTTTCCAGGTGGGACTAACCTCTGCAAACAACTGCCAGCCTGGTAGAATTTATGGGGTTGTAATTACAACAGCAAAGATTTCCCCAGCCCAGAGAAGAATTTAGTACGTGAGCAGCTAAGTAGACAAAGGAGGAGACACCGGACTGTTTCGCTGTTAAATCAAGTCAAAATGAACAATCCCCTTTCTTGCTGACCAAGCTTTCTCATCCGCAGGGTGGCTAATTACTAATGGACCCATTTTATCAGTGAGTTCAGTGAGGCTGGGTGGCTTATTCTGTGGATTCCTGAAGCGCTGCTTTGCAGTCCTAGGCATTTAATATTAAACTCTTAAAACAACAACAGTCCCCTTTCAAAGCTGCAGCCCTTCCGCCTCTGAGCATCACGAAGGGCGAACCGCAACAGGGCAGGGCGGAGCCGAGCTGGACTCGCAGCCTTTCCCGTCTAGCTAGGCTTCTATCAGGTGGCCGGTCGCCGTGGTGTCTGGCCTAACGAGCTCTCTTTTGTCTGTCTTGCAGACGTCGGAGCACAACGTCTCGCACGAGGCGTTAGCAATAAAAAGGATGCTTGAATTAGGCGTCATCAAGAACCTCACCCACTTCTGATGGGACGTGGACTGGAATTTCCCCGCAGTTGCCTCGGCCTTTGCCTTGGCTGCCTGCCGCCCAGCGCGTCCCAACATCCACCCGGCCGGAGATACAGCTGCTTCACCTTGGGGCCCCGAATGGGCTCCTTGTTCGTGATGGGGGCTGGCTGCTGGGGACAGCGCTGGTCCCGGAGAAGGTGGGCCAAGGGGGAGAGGGCTGCGGAGTCCCCCTCGGCCAGGCTGACGTGGCTTTCAGCCGCGTCTCGTCAAGGCTCAGGAGCAGAGCGTCCGGAAGCCTTACGGTTTTGGGGTGGCTGGATCCCTTTGTGTCCAAGGCAGCGCTGACTTGCCGGCATTTAGGGCGGCGCAGAGGGCGCCCCCGTGGGATGGGCCCTCGTAGCTTCTGCTCCACGTCGGGCACTGAGACTATTTGCCGCACTGTTGAACTGAACCCTGGGCAGGTGAAGAATGGTCAACCTCTCACCAGATCGGTTTGCTCTCAGTCTGAATGAGGCAGGGGGGCTGGTTCGACTCCCCGCCGCCTCCCTCCCAGAGTGGGGGGCTGGCTCTGAGGGTGCAGCAATTGAAAGTTGTATTGGTGTCTTTCGAAAACATTTACTGGGGCAGGGCGGGCCATGCAGGAAGGCAGAGTGGTGGGAGAGTTAAATTATTCTTCACTGACAGAGCACAGCTGCCTGCTCCCCCCACCCCGGGGCAGTGAAGGGGAGGATTTTGAATTCTGTTCTGCAAGAAGGCCCAGCATGGGGAACTAAGGTGACTCCTGGTTTGGATGAGGAATCATGGCCGCTCCGGGAATGAGCTGTCCCCAGGGCCGCCTCCCTTGTGGGGCTGAGATCGGTCCGGGTGCTGGGCCGCTGGGCCGCACTGGACGATCTGACGTAGGAATAAATAGCATTTCCTTTGGATCGGATTCTTTTTTCCCCTCCTGCGGTTGGAAGTGCGTTTCTTGTGGGGGAGAGGGGCCAGACCGACAGCCTGGGGAATGCAGCCCTCGGTTTATCCACAAAACAGGTATCGCCATGGGCAGTGGGTGAGCGCCACCTTCGGGGAGCCCAGGCCTCCCCCTCCACTCCTTCTCACCACCAGAGCCCCGAGTGCGCCCCCCCGCCAACCGCAGCCGAAGGAGCCTCAGCTGAACCGCGCTGACCCACCGGCCCGAGCTGAGCTTCCGCCGGCTTCATGGAGAGGGGAAACCCAATCCATGGGGCAAAGCATGGGCAGGGCCATGGCCTGGGTTAGGGGAGGCTTAGCCTCCCCCTGGCCTATAACACCCACTGCCCATTGGGTATCACACAGGCTGCTGGACTGCACCCTGCTCCCGGCCCAGATTTCTCCCTGGGGTAGGAGGGGATAGGGGGAAATACTCTTCAAGGTGCTGACCCAAAGGGGCATGGACTTGGTGGGACAGAGCAGAAATGTCTCTCCTGAGCAGTCAGTGCGGTGGCTCAGTGCTAGTTAACTTAACGAACTAATTTAAATGATTATTTATCTGAGACACGTCGGTGTCTGTTGCCGAACGAGTGTCATGTTGTTTCCGTTGAAGTGCCCCCTGGGGCAGGTAAGGAGCAGTGGGGCTGAAACTGTATCATCCTTCTGCTTTGCCTTTGGGGATACTCCTAACCCAGCTCCAGTGCAGGGCAACTACCCAGCCCCCTCTTATCCTCCATAGCGGCACAGGCTTGGGGTAGCAGCTTTGTCCCCGGGGTGTCTGTAGGGTTTTGACTTCACCACCAAGTGTCCAACCCCACTGAAGGACTCCCGTTGGGTTAGCGAGTGCTGGATTGGGGCCCAAAGCTTTTCTCTTGTAGCACAGTCGGGCGTGTGTAACATGGCTGGTACCACTAGAGAGCGTGGCTAGGGAACGAAGTGTCTGGTACCTTGCGGGGATGACAGTGGAGAAACCCGTGAGCCCCTGCTCTGAAAGCGCACACTCTTGCTGCTGGTCTTCCAAAGCTTTTGGCATTTGCCCAGGTTTTTTAGATGGAGAGAGGTGTGGGAGGGGAGAGGGAGACGTGAAAGGAAATCACAAGAGACTGCTTCTGCCCCTGTTCTCTGAGACCCACATGCCACAGGAACGACGGCACAGTGGGTCTGGTGGAGTCTGGTTCCCGAACCTCGGCAAGACGGGTGATGCCTGTGTGTCCAGACCTGACCCCCGGGGACAGGACATTGAACTATTTACTGTACAGTATGTGTCAACTCTAAACTCTGTCACGCTCAGCCGTCTTTGGAGCCCTAGCGATCTCAAAACCCCTGTTTCCTCCAAAGATGACTGATGTATTGCACCACGGTTGTATTGTCAAGACTTTTTTAAAAGAGTTTTTTTTATAAAAGAATTCTTGCTCCAAAGACTATACATAGGTAAACTTGCAAGGTGTACTGACTGTCCCTTACCGTCTAGATATGTTGTAAATCTAGATATGCTGTTTAAAAAAAAAAATCTGTTGTGAAGAATGAAACGTGCTTAAAAAAGGCAAAACAAAAAACTTCATTTGTGGATAAAACACTAAAAAAGGTGTTTGGTGACCAAGTTTTATTTTTCTTTTAAACTGTGTGTCTGTGCGTGTGTGTGTGTGTGTGAGAGAGAGAGAGAGAGAGACACTGCGTTATCAGTGAAAGATGCTAGGCCAGCAGCCCAATACGTATCCATATATCAACTTTCAAATTGGTTAGTGGGATACATTTAGCACTGCCTTCTGGGTAATAGGAACAGCCGTAGCCAATATGGCTTTGAAAACAGAGAGTGGGGTCCGGGGCGGTGCAGTTAGGGTGGGGAGGTCTTGAGGGGGGGGAGTCAGGGGACAAGGAGTAGGGGGTGGGGTCCCCTGACTGCCCCCTCTCAAGACCTCCCCACCCTAATTAGAGGTGGGGGGCGGTCTCTGGAGAGGGCTGTCAGGAGACAAGGAGTAGGGGGAGTTGGATGGGTTGGGGATTCTGAGGGGGGCAGTCAAGGGGTGAAAAGTGGGAGGGGGTAGATAGGGGGCAGGGGCCAGGCTGTTTGGGGAGGCACAGCGTTCCCTACCCGGCCCTCCATACAATTTTGCAGCCCCGATGTGGCCCTCGGGCCAAAAAATTTGCCCACCCCTGGTATACAGGCTGTACACATGGGTTAAACGTGGCTGTGAGGCCAGTTCTGTTAGCGGGCTGCACCTGGAGGCAGAGCCAGGCTTAATTGCTTATGGGGCCCAGCTGGGCAGAAGCAGCCTGGCTTGGACAAGGAGACGAAGTCTGTAGCCAAAGGGGGTCTCTGCAGCCACTGTCTGGGGAGCTCAGGAGGAAACCCAGGGGGCGACTAAACCCTGAATCGTAGCCCTGGAAGAGGGGCCAACCCGGAGACGTTGCGGGGAAAGGGAGCCTGGGAGAGGCTGGGTAGGCAGGAGCCAAGGGAAACAGCAGCAAGGGGGGGGAGGGGGCAGACCTTGGCTCTGGGTGCTGGAACCCTGAGTAGAGCGAGGCCCCTGGCTTCCCTCCCAGCCACTGACCAAAGAGCCCCGAGTCCAGGCCAGAGACCCGCTGCGACGCCTGGGAGTGACTCGTCGGACTTTGGTTTGTCGAACGCGGTTGCCCCGAAAGGGGCAGAAGAGAGAGGCTGCTGCAGCACTGCAGTGCCCGTCAGCGGGGGGCGCCGGATGAGGAGAGAGCTGCTACGTCCCACCCCGGCTCCTGAGGTGAGCGAGCCCTTTGCAGGCGGGGTCTGTTGTGGGTTCGTGCAGTGCCCAGTCAGCACGAGGTCCCAGCTCGTGTGGAGCATGGCAGTGACTGATGCCAAGGGTTGCAGGCTGAGGGTTGGGGGGGTGTTTTGCTAGCTGGTCGGGGGGGGGGGGCCCCCGCCCCCTTCCCAGCTGCCCGGGGGGGGCGGGAGGAGGGGTGAAGGCGGGGCCGGGGCGCCATTTAAACGGGGCGGGCCGGGGGTAAATGGGGGGGGGCCGGCTCCCCCCCCCCCCGTTCTCTCTGGCTTGGCTAAGCAGCCCCCCAGAGGACTGCGCCCCTCATACACTGGTGGCACGAGAGCGCCCCCTGCTGTTTAACTGCTGCTGACGTGCCATGCCCTGCTCTAGCCCTGGTACCCTGCTCACCAGGCTGCTGCAGTTCCCCGCCGGGGCAGAGGGAGCGGGCGTGCAGGGAGAATTGCAGGCGGGTTCCTTTGGCGACTGGCCTTCGCCGTACGAAATGGGGAACACAGGCGCGGAGCCGGGTGTAAACGCTGCCTCGTGAGTACTACCCTGGGGCTTCGCACGCTGACACAACCTCGAACCCCAGGCCTCAGCCCCGTCCCCAGTTCCAGGCCGTGTGAGCGTGTGATGGTCGCTTTAACTGGGTCGGGGGTGCCGACACTGGAGTGGGGCTCCAGATAAATGCTCTAGTGTTAGGAAAGGAAAAGGCCCGTTCTCCTACTGTGGAGGTTCCCAACCTTTTTCTTTCAGAGACACCCCACCCCATCCCCCTCAACACGCTATGAAAAACTCCAGGGCCCAGCGTGTGTGGCGGTGGGGGCGGGAGACACACCCTTGGGCGTAAGCGTACTTTGACTTCTATTTTTTTGGGGTGGGGGCCAAGGGCCGGCGGGGCTAGGGCCAGCTCTGCGTGGCAGGGGCCAGGAAGGGAGCACCACCCCTACCGCGGAATCACCTCAGCAGGTCACCCACCTGCCTGGGTTGTGGGGGGAATGCAACCAAAAATTATAACTTGAAGGTGGGGGGCTCAACTCACAGAGTTTGAAAACCCCTCAGGGTGCAGGGAGGGGGTAGCTAGGGGATGTGTGTGGGGAGGGGGGTGGGGCTGTGTGCAGGGAGCGGGGTAGCTCGGTGCAGGCAAGGGGTAGCTAGGAGTTGTGTGCAGGGAAGGGGGATAGCTAGGGGCTGTGTGCAGGCAGGGGGATAGCTTAGGGTGCAGGCAAGGGGTAGCTACCGGTTGTGTGCAGGGAGGTGGGGATAGCTAGGGGCTGTGTGCAGGGAGGTGGGGATAGCTAGGGGCTGTGTGCAGGGAGGTGGGGATAGCTAGGGGCTGTGTGCAGGGAGCGGGGGACAGCTAGGGGCTGTGTGCAGGGAGCGGGGGACATCTAGGGGCTGTGTGCAGGGAGGAGGGGACATCTAGGGGCTGTGTGCAGGGAGGAGGGGACAGCTAGGGGCTGTGTGCAGGGAGGAGGGGACAGCTAGGGGCTGTGTGCAGGGAGCAGGGGACAGCTAGGGGCTGTGTGCAGGGAGCGGGGGACAGCTAGGGGCTGTGTGCAGGGAGCGGGGGACAGTTAGGGGCTGTGTGCAGGGAGGTGGGGATAGCTAGGGGCTGTGTGCAGGGAGCGGGGTAGCTCAGGGTGCAGGCCCGAGGGTAGGTAGGGGCTCTGTGCAGGGAGGGTTCCCCCTGTGGTGGCTGCTCCCCAAGGGCTCTGCTGGCACTGGTGCTGGGTCCCTCACCCGGGCGGCTCTTCCTGGTTGTGTGAGCAAAGGGGGCTGGGAGCTGAGTACCACCCCAGGTTCCAGCAGCAGCTGGAGGAATGCTATGGCTGCCCGCTCCATGGCACCACCAGTCAGAGGAGCAGTTGCCCCGTGCCGTCTGGCTCTGGCTTCCCACCTGCCACCTGGCCAGCGGGCTGGGCCCGGGGGAGAGAAGGAGGAGGGGTGGAGCTGACCCTGGACTGCCCCACTCTGGGGAAGACACTGCACTTTCAGGGGGTACAGCCTTGTGCCCCCCCCAACTCTGCCCATGGGTTCATGGCTTCTGCCTGTGGGGCGCCGGGGCTTGGGGCTCCAGGTTTCAGCCATGGG
This sequence comes from Dermatemys mawii, assembly GCA_007922305.1. Taxonomy (NCBI): domain Eukaryota; kingdom Metazoa; phylum Chordata; order Testudines; family Dermatemydidae; genus Dermatemys; species Dermatemys mawii. The sequence goes on along the minus strand of ML677397.1, from coordinate 8,110,061 downwards.
GCCCCGCAGCCCCTTTGAAAGGGCTCACGGACCCTCAGCAGGCTGCAGACCCCCAGTTGAGAATTACTGCACTGATGGAGGGGGACAGTTGGAAGTGTGCGATCATGTGGGAGATCAGGCTGCGCCCATCCTGACAGGCTCAGAGAGGTTGATCTTAGCCCATGTGCCGACACCTTCATTCCAAACCTGCTCTTTGGAATCTTCCCCTGGTAAACTGAGGCACCAGCTGTCTGGCCCCTGCTGTGCGTATTGTATAACTCATAGGAGCCCCAGGCATGGGCTCCGCTGTACAGAAATACAAGGAAAAGATGCACCGTGCAATTGAAGCTGAAGGTGAGAGACAGACAGGTGGAAAGGACAGACCAGCGGGGGAAGCACAAAGTAATTGAATATGATCTGTCTAAGGAAGCCTCCTATTCTCATGACTCCTTGATTGGGGGCAGGGTATAGTTCTGCCGGTGTCTTTGGGACTGTAAAATTCTAGAATATGTGCCCACAAGATCTCTGTTGTGTATGGGGAGCAGGGGCTGGTCTACACATGGTTTACTGCAGTTGGCTGGGAACCAATCCACTTCACTTAAATCGAGGTAACACACAGACTGTTGCAAATCAACTTTTGGCTAAACTTATTTCAGGCCAAATGTCTGTTACAAACTGACAAACAGCAAGGATTGGAAATGCTTTGAGTAGGAGGTTGGACTAGGTGACCTCTTGAGGTCCCCTGATATCCTATGATTCTGTGATATGACTTCAGCTAAACCAATGTAATCTACTCTTCACCCAGTATGACTGTCCATTTGCGATTGTACCCAATTAACTAAATCAATTAATGCCTTTAGTTAAACTGATGAAACGTTCTGCAGAGGGGAAGTAAGAACATACAGGATTGGGGAGACATCTATTCTTTACCAGACTGCACAGCGAAACCCAATTCTTTCTCTTTTTGATGTGTGTATTTCCTGATGTGAAAATCCATGCTCTGCTGGGGGAAATTCCAGCGAGGGGTGTATTTCTCTGTCCGTGCGGACAGCTCTCGACTGTAACCGCAGCATCTATTTCACTTACCTGGATGCAGGCAGCCTGCTGACCAGATTGCAAGGCTTGTCTAGACCTCCTGCAGCGGAAAGTATTTGTGGATATCACTGTTATCTAGAAAACTATCTTCAGTTCAGAAATTAGGGTCATTTTTTCCATAGTGCGTTCCTCTGTAAGGGACTGTTGAGCTCAGGAACCAAGTTCCCACTGATTCTAAATGTTGGAGCCCTAATGTGGCCTGACCTGAAATTTACCGGCCAAGGGACAAGACTAGTTGGCCTGACTGTCTCATGATGAGCTACTTACTCACCTCTCAGACAAACTCTGGCTCTTTGAGGGAGTAGACTTTTGCAAGGTTGCTTTGGAAGGCCGGCTGTGGGGCACAAGCCCAGAGCTTGCTGTGAAAGGGTATAACAAACAGAAGCTGCATCTCGTCCTGCCGCCTGTGAATCCTCCCTTGTTTCCAGCCCGTTTCCTCGTTCCCATGTGGTTTTAAATGATTGTTGCCTATTCCAGGAAAGCGCTGCCCTGGAATTATGGCTCTTTAGAGCTTCACAGGGTCTATTCTCTCCTGGCCTGCCTAGTCCTCTAAAAATACATTGACCCCCAAGGGAAGGGGTTGGGGCAGTGGGCCCATTCCCCCCACCCCCCAAGTTCAGCTCTCCCATAGAAGCACAGAGCTGCCAATCGGTGATCCCAAAAGGGCAGAGCCCGCGTTCTCACTCCTTCCACCCGACATTAGATCAGTACACACAGAGCGTGCCAGTTTTCCAATGGTTGGGAAGGTTTTTTGTTTTTTTTTTACTCCTCGGCTTTCAAAATAAATCAATGGGAAGAGACAGGTCTCTGGCTGCTTTTCTCTGGGAGGGAGCAAAGCCTAGTCCCATTGGCACTAGGATTGGAGCTGCCTGCCTTCTGCTCCAGCTCTGCCGTCCGTGTGTGTGTGTGTGTGTGCGTGTGTGAAAGAGAGAGAGAGCGAGAGAGCATGTGCCTTTCCTTCTCCCTCAATGCCACAAAGTACACCCCCCCCCCCGCAAGGAATAAAAAGTTTAACTAGAGAAAGCCCTGAGAGAGCTTTGCCAGTCACCAAAACTCCGCCCCCTCAACAGAAAACACAGATTAATCGAAATTGAAACTTTTCACAGGAAAATGTGTTGGGAATTTGGGTAGGGTGACCAGACAGCAAGTGTGTGAAAAATAGCGACAGGGGGTGGGGGGTAATAGGAGCCTAGATAAGAAAAAGACCCAAAAACCAGGACTGCTGCCTGGCACAGACATCTCTGGGTGGAGGGAGGTGAAATTTTCACTGTCCATGAAGCATGATGAGTGCACTGGATTAAGTGGATATGGTCATTTCCTCACTCTTGTTTTGTGCATGGGATGATTTAGTCGGGGGTTGGTCCTGCTTTGAGCAGGGGGTTGGACTAGATGACCTCCTGAGGTCCCTTCCAACCCAGATATTCTATGTGTGCGTGAATTCCAGCCAGGACTTTTTTGTTTTAAACTGGGTGCGGTTGTTACATTAGTTGCTTTTTGTCAGGAGTATCACACTGCCTGGTACTCTCTCCTTGTTTTCTTGTGCTACACAGTGTCTGGATCCACCTATAGTCTCGTCTTACACTTAGACTGTAAATTCTTTGGGGGCAGGGGCTGTATCATTGTACATCATCTAGTGTAGTGCAGTGATCATGACAGGGTTAACTGGGCGTTGTAGGATGGATCTAACCTCCACCCCTTCCCTCATTTTCTGGTTAGGCAGTGGGAGTTCCCACTCTTAAGTGAGGATGCTCATTAGATTTCCTAGCCTGTAGTTTGTTGCCCCAAGCAGTCCCTTTATGATTGGGGCTCCCAGGTGCGAATGCAGGACAAATCACATGCGATCACAAGAGCCGTGATTACGGGGACCAGACAGCAAGTGTGAAAAATTGGGATGGGGGTGGGGGGTAATAGGAGTCTACGTAAGAAAAAGATCCAAAAATCGGGACTGTTCCTATAAAATCGGGACATCTGGTCACCCTAGCTGTGATCCATAGCTCCAGGTGCTACCAAGGCTGGCTCCCTGATGCCAGCGTGGACCCCAGCGCCTCTCCGGAGCTCGGATCATTTGAAATGACTGCTTTTTCCGGGTGTGATGCTACCTCTTGCCAGGTTGTGAGGGCCGAGCCACCCAGGCAGGGCCCAGCCTCTGAGCGCCATGCCTGGAGTCACGTTTCTTCAGGGTCCTGAAGAATTGAAGGTTTAATGAAACAAACAAGTGCTCAAAAGGCAGCTCCCCAAGCAAATTGGTTAATTTGCAGCCAGTTTAATTGCTCATCACTGTTGCTTGTTACATATTAATGAACAGATGGTTGGAAAAGCTCCTGCCGTAGACAGAGGCCTCCGAAATATACTGGCAGGCAGCTGGGCCTCTGAACAAATCATTAACTGCTTGCGAGGGGCAATCGGCTGCCAAGTATTTGCATATTAATCAAACTTCATGAATTATGTGTGGGGGATGAGGTGGGGTCCTTCCCAGGCAGCAGCTGTGTGGGCAGGGGGTGTGAAATGAAAAGGGGTGTAACTGCAGTTACAGCACGGGGCCAGCAGGTGGCAGCAACAGCATTGGAAAAGGAAGTGGCGTTTAATGCCTTTTTGTGTTCGCCATTGTCGGTGTGAAAAAGCAAATCTCCTGCTCTGCATGTTAAATCCCAGCCCGCCGCTCTTCGGCTGCTGCGGGAGAATGGCCTAAGCCCCTGCAAAGCCGTGCCAGGGAGGCCCCCCCCGTGCTTCCTGCCAGCGGCTTCTCATTTTGCAGCGGCGGGATTGCAAATACGCATCGAAGGCTGGGGCCTACGCAGAGCTTCTCATCCGTGGCCCTGCAAGCTTACTGATACCCACGCTCTCCTGGTTCTTGGCTGGCCCAGGGACTAGGCTTTTCCGTTTCCCGGGACAAGATATGAGACTTGGACTCAGGTCTAGTCTAGTGTAACCCCTCCTATGCCAAGAGGCCAGTGGCCCACTCGGGTTGTTCCCTTTCCAACAAGCCTGGTTAATTTTAACCCAGCTGGTAGGGAAGCTGGAGGAGCAGCAGGAAGTGACCAGAGCCCGAGAGTGTCTGAGGGAGGGGGTGACAGTGACATGTCAAGGGAGTGGTGAAATTAAGAAAGTGTGTGTGTGTGTGGTGGGGAGGTGGGGGTTAATGGGATCTCAGGAACAGTCTCCTGGGAGGCCAGTGTACTGGGGAGTCCATGGCAAAGGAGGGGCGGAGGGAGGGGATATAAGGGTAAGAGGGGCAAAGCCGGTTTCGACTTCCTGGCGGATCCCTGAGGCTCAGAGGAGGTTGGGTTGGCCCATTGCTCTGTGAGGTGTAATACTGGGTAGTGTCTGGAAACTCGTCCTCCCCCACACCCCGTGTGCTGCACAAGGGGAGGGGGCATGATTCCTCCAGCACCTTGGTGATGTTTAGCTTATGCCCCATTGTGTGAGAACATATGAACGGCCGTACTGGGTCAGACCAAAGGGCCATCTAGGCCTGGATTTCCCTTCCCTTTCTTTCCCAGCTACATAAACGAGCTCGGGGTCATGGCCCCTTCCCCCCTTTCTTGGGAACGGCTGATCAAAGGAATCTGCGGCTGCAATTATTGCAAAGAAATGTATCTTTGAGGTAAAAATGTCTCTGTAATGTGCTTAATGCTGTAAACAGGGACAGGGATAATTCTGTTTATTGCATGGGTGTTCATATTACTCAGGAAGGGCTTAGGGAGTGTTGTAGTAATTGTGGGTATTTACATACTAACTTAATTACATCACACTTTTATTTAACTCGATGCTTACTCGACAATTGGGTTGAGGGGAACAAGTACCGCAGTAAAGAAGCCCATTTACTTAATCCGCCTTGGGGTCCCCCTGCTCTTCTTCTAACAAATCTCAGCAGAAATAATTTGGTTTCTGTTTCCTAGAGGCAGGGCGATTTGCGGTGCCCCTGGGCCGCGGGCATCCCCTGGCACTCCTTGTGGTAACGTGTCTGTTACGACATATGATATGCACTGGAGAAACAATGCCAATGTCGAGCTCTTCTTGGCCGTAGACCTCAAAGCGCTTTACAGAGGAGGTCACTCAGTCTCATTATCCCCATTGTATAGACAGGGAAACTGAGACATGGAGCCTGGGATGTGATTTGCCCAAGGTCACCCAACAGCAGGCCATTGCTCTATCCACTAGCTCATACTGCCTAGTGGATAGTAAGAGACCGATGGTTGTTTCCTTGTCCTAACTACAGAGTCCCATTCTGTCCCTGCAGTGTTAGAAGCAGCCGCACATTGACGCTCTCAGAGCAGCCAGGGCCCTCCCCAAGGGCTGGTAGATTGGTGGGGGCATGCGGCAGAGAAGGGGAGATAACCCTGCAGTCCTCGGCATTCTGCGTCTGTTTTCCCTTGCTCAGGTGTGGGATCCTAGCCCAGCTCCGTCTAGCCCGGTATCCCAACAATGGCCAGCAGCACCGTTCCTGTCGGCGTCTGGTTCGCAAAGCCCTTGGGGAAGGAAGCTGCTGCTGTGGCAGGGTGTGATTATTTTAGTGAGGGGCCTGAAGCAGAGCACCTGCCTTGACGCCCTCCCCCGCAAATCTGCTGGATTTGGGGCCGAGTTTTGCAAATAGCCCCTCACTCTGTAACCGGCTGATGCAAAACGCTGGATCCAAGAAGCCCTCCTGGGCCAGATTTCTTTTTAGGCTTTAGGTGCAAGTTAGGCACCTACATCCCCTAAAAAAATCTTGGGCCCGAGCCTTTTGGGGATTGCTTGAGCTTATCCCTGTTAATAAAGATCAGCCCCACCAGGCGGAGGCTGCAGGGATCAGGCTAATGAATATCTGGGGCAGGTTGCTGGGAGGTTTACACACCACAGGTCCTGTCTGCCCCCTTGTGGCCAAATATTAGAATACAGCTACCTCCTTGGAATCCCCCATCCGTCAGTGTATAGCCCAGCCCAGACCCCTGCTTTAAGAGCTAGAGGTTTCTGGTTCAGTCCCTGCTGCCTATGCCATGTGCCTCTAATGCTGTGAGTGTGCTTGCCAACCCTCCATGGCCCTGCTTCCGCCCCCTTTCGCTCCCACGCACTTCCTGCAATTTGGGGTCTTTCTGCAGCATGTTTAACCAAGTGGATTTAGGGCCTGACCCTGCAGTCGCTGGAAACCAAAGTGGTGGTGGTTTCAGAGCAGAGCCTGCTTTGCTAGGTCCTGGGGAGAGAACCCAGAGCAGGTACGGCGCACACCACGGGAGGTAGCGTGGCCCAGTGGATAGAGCGCCTGTCGAGGACTCCAGAGACCGGGGCTCTGTTCCTGGCAGTGTCGGTGATTGGCTGTGTGGTCTCTGTGTTGGATCCTCTGTCTCTTTTGATTGCAACCTCAGTTGGGTTCCCGGTGCTGCGGTGATACTAGAACATGGCCCCACCCCTGGCTGCCCCCTGCTCTGGAAGGACCAGCTCAAGGCAGGAGTTCAGCCGCAGAACTGAAGCACAGCTCTGCTGTGGCCCATTCAATTCTTGCCTCTCTGCTGAGATGGCCAAGGAGGGTGCTGCCCTGTGTGATGTGACCACTGGCCCATTGGGAAGGCTCCTGAGACTCCACAGGCTTTGGGCATTGAAGTCTCTTGGGTTTGGAAGACCCACGATCCATTGCCAAGCCCCTGAGGTATCCAGAGCTTGCTGGGGCTGACTCAGGACGGGTCTCGCTCAGCAGTGCCGGCCTTCGCTGGTGATAAGGATGCAGCGGAAGCAGCAGGACTGATCTGTTTCAGTGGAGATTGCTGCATAATCATCTCTCCCACTGGGTCCTGATTGCCGGGGGAAGAGACTCTCGGAGCACCTCTCGCTGAGCGGTTTAATTACTCTCCAGCTAATGACCCAGACCGTTGCTATTGTGGACTGAAGGCCCCATCCTGGAGGCAGCTGGAGGGGCCCCTTTGTGCTGCAATGCGGGCAGCTGCCTCATTCTCCAGTCTCTGCATCATCTTTGCCTGCCAGCTCTCCCGTCACCTACCCTGGGCCTCAGTGTTCGGCTCTGGATCCACGCAGGAGCCGCTGGGAGCTAAACCTGTGTTTGAGTGACCCGTGTTGGCTCCTCTGTGGAGGGCTGAGGGACTCTGCTACTAGGGAAACTGGTCGAGAGACACCAAGGGCTAGAGCCATGGACACCAAAGTGGTGCTTTCCAGAGAGAGGGCGAGAGCCCTGGTTAGGATCCCTGTGGAGGACGTCTGCTCTGCCCAGGGCAGAGTCCCCGGGGTGCTTTTGGACTCTCAGCCTCCCCTGCCTTCTGGCCATTGAGCTATTTTTTAACATTTTCCCTTTAGCTTCTGATTAGCTCTCCCTGTGCAGACTGTGTGATCATGTCTGTCTATCTATAGCCTCCATTGTATGCCTGCATGCATTTAAAAGCTTTTCATAAGCAGCGGCTTTACAGAGAGAATGTGGGAGAGAGGACTGATTTTTACATTCAGTTTGCTCTGTTATGCTGCTTTGGTTGGTTGGTTGGTTTTTTAACTCTGTTCCCCTCTGCCAGCTCTGGGCGTGGAGGTGGTACCATGCTGCCGAAATTCTCCCCCACACACCGTATTGCCAACCCCAGGCATTCGAGAAATCATGAGATCAGTTTAAATATCACAAGGCTTTTGAAAAATGAGAGATTTTTGGGCTTGTTTTCTGAGCCTTTTGGTTGCGTTTTCCAGCTTTTCCCTTTAACCACCAGGGCTCGGAATGTACTTTTTACCAAAAGGAAAGCTGAGACTCTCAGCTAAGCACTCCAGCAGCTGGAGCTTTGAGGATTCTGAGGGGGCAGCCAAGGGCGGGAAGTGGGAGGGAGTTGGATGGGGGCTGGACTAGGCTGTTTGGGGAGGCACAGCCTTCCCTACCCAGCCCTCCATACAATTTTGCGACCCCGATGTGGCCCTCGGGCCAAAACGTTTGTCCAGGTCTGGCCTAGCACAATGGGGCCAAAGCCCTTTAATATGTAAGTTAAATGAGAACAATGGGCCGAGCCAGGCCAGAGCCCCACGGCTAAATCAACCTCACGCTCTGGCCTATGGGCCTGAAATTGTCACACCAATTGCCGGCTTTGCTGCGGAAATGACTGTATCAAATCTGACCCAGCCGGGATCAGCAAGGCCTGCCCTAAGGAGACTCCATTTTGAAAGCACAGAAGCAGAATGAAATTGGGTGTATGTGCCCTCCTGGAATGGACATGTTTATTTCATAGCTTCCAAATAACCTGAAAGGGACCAGAGGAAAAAGAGCTTGTTACACCTCTTGTATTAATCTTCCAGTTGTGCTATTGGGGTAATACACAAGCAGCAGTAAGAGATTGCTCTCTGCTGGTGGGCCCCCCACTTTGGGAGGGTCTTCTCTGACTGTCATACCTAACTCAAAGACAGTCCAACAACAGTTCCTGGTTTGTGCCAGAGTCCCTTGGTGCATGAGATCCGCTGTGGAGCAGCGGGGCGGGCCCCCGTCGCGCTGTGTCAGTCCCAAGACACACTGTAATATGATGGACACTGAACACCAAACAAAATAAGAAAACCAGATTTAGCAGCGTCCGTGCGCCTATGTTACACCACCGCCTGTTAAGTTTCTGTTGCGCTTAAATGAAGCCACGCCTTCCTGTGGTCTGAAAACACGGCTCCGAATCATGGGATCGCGAGTGGCAGGACGGGTGGGGCGGTGGATCTGGGATGCAAGCTCCTAGGAGCATTGTCCTGTGGCAATGCCGTGGAAATTGGCTTGGAGGCCTTCTCCCAGTATCCTTCCTCCAACTCCCTTGTCCCATGGGAAAGCAGCCCCCATGGGAGGGTTTGGAGGGGAGAGGAAAGGCAAAGTGTTGCGAGGGGAGAGCCAACGAGGTGTAGCAGGTGTGGCCTGTAAGCATGTGTGGGGAGGCCACCGTGCCGCTAGCCCCCGGGCCAGTGGGAAGCTGCCCTTGTGGTCTGACTGACAGGTGCAGAGAGTTCTTGTTAAGTGAAATAAGGGCTGAAAGGCCACAAGGCTCATGTGAGGCGGGGCCATGGGCACAGGGTGGTTCTCGGCCCCAACAAAACACTCGAGGGGGGCGCACTGTGTGCGGCAGGGCTCCTAGCACTCTTCGGGGCACACGTGGCAGGAGTCTCCCCCCTGCCCCTCCCCAAGGGGGCACTGAGGGAAAACGCCCCGAAAGGGGCTTCTGGGTCCTGGTGGGGGGCTGGGTGCCAAGGTCATGGCAAGGTGCGCTCCTTCCCCTCTCCACAGTTCCAGGTCTAGCCTTCCTTGTGGTTTGTGCTTGAATTGGTTTGGTCTCGGCTGCCGTAGTCTCCCCGCCCCGTGATGGTGCCAGGTTCAACATTCCCCCACGGGGCTAGGAAGGAGACTACAAGTCTTTGGGGGCGGGGACAGTGCTGTCCAAGACACCCCTCCCTCCCCCAGGCACCCCACGGAGCAATGGGGTGTCGTTTTATTGTGGACAAAAGTGCTTTGGAAAATAAACTCATTAGAACCAGAATAAAGCTTGGGCCGAGATCACTTCTGCAGCTCCCAGCTGCGGGGGGCTCCCCAGCGTCCAATGCCTCCGCCCCGGGCCATCCATCTGCACCCACCCACCATCGCCGGCCACGTCGCAGCCGCTCACACGTGCGTCTGCATTCTCCTCTGCAGGGGCCGGCTGGGGTCTGAGTTCTGGGACGAGGACTGGGAGTGGTGGGAGGAGGAGGCCGAGGCCTTGCTGGCCTTGTCGAACTGGACGTAGCCATCCTGCTTGCCGCTGCTGCTGACGCTGCTGTCGCACTGCGTGTCGAGGAAGGAGCTGCTGTCGCTCATGGAGCCCCGCTGGAACTCCCGCTCGCACAGCTCGATGGAGCTGCTGCCCATACCCAGCACGAAGCGCTGGCTGTAGTCGTAGAGCCGGTTCTGCCCGCTCAGGGTGGTGTAAATGTTGGTGAAGGACATGCCCGTGGGCACCCGCTGCTTGTTGGCGGGCCTCAGGTCCGGCTGGCAGCCCGAGAGGGAGATGGTGGGGGTGGAGTGGTGGTCCTTGAAGGTGTTCACGCTGTAGTAGCCATTGGTGGGGTCCTTAAGAGAGAGACAAGTTACTGTGACTCAGCGGCCCTTTGGGGGTCTGTCAGCAACACGTCAGGCCTGACATCCTCACTACGCCTAAATATAAGACCAGAAGGCGGCATTCAACATAGCACTGGAACTAACAACTCACTGCTCATTAATATTCCTGTGTGCTGTATGTACGGACATATGGATATGTGCTAGAATTATGTCCTTAAAATGTGTTTGGCAAACAAGGCATAAGCCCAGTCTGCCCTAGACAAAGGAGTTGATGTTTGCTTCTCTGACCAGGTTGGTTGTTGGGCAGGGACAACAAAGCTACATTTACATAAAAGGTAAACAGAGCCACCACCAATCCAGAGAGTAGGGCAGATATCCCCAACTCAGGGGATATCTATAAAGACAGGGGGTCTGCACCTCAAGTGATAAGCGACTGAATCAGGTGACTGCATGCAATATTACTGTGTCATACAAGTGTATCGAGTAAGGTCTTCTATGAAAACCTGCAATGCAGCAGTAATTCAGATCAGTGGCTCTCAACCTTTCCAGACTTTTGTACCCCTTTCAGGAGTCTTCTTTGGTTGGTGTACCCCAAATTTCACCTCACTTACAAATTATTTGCTTAAAACTCTGACATAAAAGTACTGGTAGCTCAGTTGTTTGAGCATTGGCCTCCTAAAGCCAGGGTTGTGAGTTCAATCCTTGAGGGGGCCATTTAGGCATATGGGGCAAAAATCTGTTGGATAATTTAATTGTGGATTGGTCCTGCTTTGTGCAGAGGGTTGGAGTGGATGATCTCCTGAGGTCTCTTATAATCCTAATATTCTATGCTTCTACTAATTTGTCACAGCACACTAGTACTGAAACATTACTGACTTTCTCATTTTTCCCATATAATTCAATTGGAATATAAATGTACTCACATTTCAGTGTATAGTATATAACAATATAAACAAGACATTGTATGACATTTTAGTTTGTACTGGCTTTACTAGTGCTTTTCATGCAGCCTGTTGTAAAACTAAGCAAATATCTAGATGAGTTGATTTACCCCCTGGAAGACCTCTACATACCCCTGATTGAGAACCACTGATTCAGATCATTGTGAATTGTCCATATTAACACAGAGTGAGGAATTATGGAGGATCACTGCTATTCTTTAAAGTTTGTGACCAAACACAGGGGGAAGCAGGTTTTCTCCAGGCGGGCAGGAAAGCAGCTATCTACAGCCTTTGAAATTAAGCAGTGTGGAATCAAAACAATGGAAGCCCCATTTACATAAAAATCAACAGAGGGATGGGAAGTCAACAGGATGGGAAGAACACAGAGTCCATGAACTTTGGGAAGACAGTCTGGTGTCTCTGCCTCCGCAGGAGAGAAACACTTGGTTTGGGTTTATTTTTCAAAGGTTACTGGACTATAAAGAGAAAAGGGCACGAACCCCATAGTTGTCCATCCCTTGAGGGGCTAAAGGAGCTGGCGCTCTTGAAATCACAGAACATTGGGTCCTTCAGGCAGGAAGGTTGAAGTCTCTGAGAAATGAATCTAGGCGAGAGTGCTGCTCAGGAGTAAATTGTCACTTGCTGAAGTGAAGTTTTAGAAGTGTGTTTTTATGTTTGTTTGTATGTGAGCCTTTCTATCTTTACTCTGTCTACTTGATATCACTCTTGTTGTTTTTACTTTTACTATACAGCAGTCCAGGGCAGTGATTGAAATAAGAGTGTCCGTCAACCCCCTGGGAACTCAATGAGCTGTTGTGTAGTCTCTTTACAGGAGCAATAAACTTAATAAGGTTCTGTGAGTGCTCTAGTCAGGAGGACTGGACGCTGCAGAGCAGATGGTTTTGGGGAAAATCTGGGACCGAGTGGGTGTTGGGCTGCAAAAAGTAAGTGGCTACAACTCCATGCTTGTAGGCTGGCTGCTGGTATCAGTGCTGTGCGTAACATGGAAGCACCCAGAATTGCAGGGTAGGTGTAACACAATCCCTTACTGATCTGGACTGACTAGTGTCCAAGTTACATATTGGGAAGGGAGCGCTGGGAAACATCATGGTCACTGACCTCCGCTGTCCTGGGCCCCTTCCATCCAAGGACCTTGTGGTTTGAGATTTCCTCTGGGATCAAGTATCTGCTCCATTTCTTCCCCTGTGTATTTCGGTACCTAACTCCTATTGAAACCAAAGGGAGTGAGGCACCTAAATACCTTTGAGGGTCTGGCCTTACCTTACTAGATTTATACAGTTTCAAAATGAAGCATTTCTAGGCCTGTGTCTGATAGGTTCATGGAAACAATAGTCACCGAGGACATGGGAGGTGAGCCAGAATCTTGTGACCAGCCACTGCTCTTGGGGCTTTGGAGGAACACAGCAAAGGTCCCGTCTCCCTTACACCCTGGCCCCAGGTCAGGGACAACCGTTCTGTAACTGGGCCCCCCAGGCTGGTTCTGACTTGTGGGCCCTTGGCAGGCTCATCCTGTTGCTCTAGGACCTGCAGTCTGTTTTGACGGTGCCACTGTTCCACTGAGACATGCCAAACTCGCAGCACACCAGCCAGGGAACAGCTGGCACACACTGCTGACCTGGATCAGCTGTAGGCTGGGAAGCTAAAGGCAACGGGGTTCCATGTCCCATTCCCTGTCCCTTGAGCCATCCAGAAGATCCAAGTGAATCCCGTGCTTGGGAGGATGGGGGTGGGAGGGAGCATTTGGTAGCTCCGCTGCCCGTTTCCTGCAGATGACTGTTCCCCGCAAGAAGCTGCAGCTGGCCTGGCCCCAAGCTCATGCAGGTGCAGATTCTGCTCCCGCTGCTTTGTGACGCAAGGGTCTCTGCTGAAAGCCCCCACTGGCTTTTGCTGCTGCCTCTGTCCTTATGGAGCCGTGTTCCCCTTCGGCAGCCAGATAGAGAGGGCTCAGGGAACCAACAAGGGCTGAAACAGCCGCGCGCTGGAGAGATGAAGACTACTTCTGTTGCTATGGAAACAGCTCGGCTAAATATGATACCTTACTTAGTTATTTCCCTGCTCCCAGAAGACCGGGGCAATGATGCCCTTCCCTGGGCAAGCCGCGCTCAGAGACCAGGGGGCTCCTGTCACACCATCAGGGTAGTATGTGGGTATCTGGCCAAGGGCCTGGGAGTTGAAAGGCCCAAGCTGGTTGCCAGAGGCGCCTGTGGGAGCCTCTTCATGTCTAGGAGAGACGAGTGAATTGTGACCAGCATGGGGCAGGGAGGGTGGGGAAGGGGTGACCAGGGGACACGTTACCCCTTCTCACCCTCAAATAAATAGTGGGACCAACTGGCATGTGGGAGAGTTTCTCACCCACTCGGCAGACCCTACGCCTGTTCCTGGGTTACAATGAGTTCGGGGGACACTGGAATATCCCCCCGGTCCCACACCTCTAAGAGTCACTGCAAAGAGCGTTTCTAACTAAACTCTCCCTGGTTGCTCCCTTCACACTGGGCCTGTCTCTCCTTTGCACTGAGGCTGTTAGGCCGTTCTGCCAGTGGGGCCTGAACACCCACTTTAAGTCCGCTTGATGCTGCCGGAGTGGTGCAAAGGGATCTTAGTATAAATGAGATTCAAGCCCCAATTCTCCAGCCTCCCCTTAGTCCCAGGGGAATGGAACTAACCCATCTTTCCAGCCCGAGGGGTTTGGCTGAAGGAGGGAGTCATTGTCTCTGCTTTGGGATGCTGAGTCGGCCGGCAGGTGTGCTAAGGAGAAAGCTCTTCCACAGGTGGCTTTCCAAGGAGAACAGCTGGGGTACCTCCTGCAGAACACCCTCTGGGAGGCTGGGGTTTCTCCATCTGGCTGCATGTGGAGGGACAGGTGGGAGCACTCTCCTACCTTCCAACGGAGGCCTTGTACACACAACCACTTAAGTCAGTGTAACTGATGTCACTTGGGGGTGTGGGTAAGCCTCCTTCCCGAGCGCTGTAAGTTACACCGACCTAAGCGCCAGTGTGGGCAGCCTTGTGCTGGCAGGAGAGTAGCTACTGCATTGGGTGGAGGCGGTTTTATTATGCCAATGGGAGCGCGCTCTCCCGTCGGTATAGAGTGTCTTCACCAGATGTGCTACAGAAGTGTCGCTTCTAGAGTAGCCTACCCCTGTAGCATGTCTACTGTTGATCGTTGCCTCCAGACTATGGGGCCAGATTTCCAAAGGAGAGCTCCCCCCAGGGTGCCAAGCTCTTTGGAAAATCTGGCAGTGCATGCATGGAAGTTGTGCAGTGCACAACCCTCTGTGTGGTCAGTGAGTGCTGTGCGACTTGTGCGACGTGTGGGTGAGTCCAGAGGAACGAACTGATGCTATCACACCTACGTATTACATCCCTTCTATTTCTGACTGTGAGAAGTCCCTGCCTCTCCTTTCCCTTCTGTCTTCTCTGTTCACACTGCAAGCTCTTCAGGGCAGGGACTGCCTCCACCTAGGTGTTTGTCCAGCACCTCGCACACCGGGGCCCTGATCTCAGTTGGCATGGCTAGGGGTACTGCAAGTCACGTGTGACACTAGGGGGTTTAGGTGCCTGAGGCTGGAGCCAGACCGCTGCTCACCTTCAGGTTCTGGAACTCCTTCTCCTCCTCCTTGAGCACCTCCAGCTGCTTGAGGACCGAATCCTGCTGGAACTCACCTCTGTCCATCTGCAAAACAAGACCAAGCCCCAGTGAGTTTGATGGTGGGGGCTCCGTGGATCTAGATCTGTCAGCGCAGCGCCCAGAGGGCTGCACCTTGTAGTGCCAAATACAGTGGCATCTGCTAGCTGAGCTGGGAGATCAGTTCCATTTGCTGAGGGAGCTGGTGGGACTTTTCTACCCTGTTCAGGTCTCTAGCAAGACCACCTCAAACACCGGAGCAGGTATAATTCCAGCCAAAGGGGGCAGGTGCACATTTGTGCACACACAAGTGCTGATTACTACTGACACCAGCAAGAGCGCCGTTCCCAGTACCATGACTGTGGTTCATTGTTCATCTAGAAGGAGTCATGAGTAAGGATCCGATTCTGTCACCGAGGTCATGGATTCTGTGACTTTAACTGGCTTCCACAACTTCTTTGGCTCTTAGGAGCAGCTCTTGGGGTGTGGTCAGCCCCCAGGGCCACAAGAGCAGCCGCCACAGGGGTGGCGGCTGGGAGGGCTCCAACTGCTAGCCCCACCCTCAGGGTATTTTTAGTAAAAGTCCAGGATGGGTCATGGGCTTCCATGAATTTTGTTTATTGCCCACAACCTGTCCCTGACTTATACTAGAAGTACCAGTGACAAAATCTTAACCTTACCCATGAGTCTTCATGACTCAGCCTATGCCTTGCTCCAGGCACAGAGGAGTGAGGAATTCTCCTGACTTTGAACCACATTAATAACCGATAGCGGGGTAAGCAGCAAATGCCTTTGGCACAGAGCCCGGTGGGGCTGAGCTCAGGAAGAAAGAGAGGTTGATAACTTGGTGCATTCAGATAGATAAGACAGCTGATAATTCCCCCCTGGCGTTTCTGTGCTCTTGAGAAAACACCATGAGGAGGCCTCTAAATTGTAGAGGCAGGTCAGGCGATTTCTAATGGCTGGACATGACTCCTTGCATGGCTTAGTCCAAAGCAATGATGGTCCGGGATTGCAGGTGGCTGGCTGCTCTGTCCCACTCTTACCCAGCAAGGCAGCCCCAAGACTGCATGGTCTTTGGTTGAGTAGCTAAGGACACCCTGCCCAGACTGATGGGCCTGGAATTTGATCCGCTCCTGTTGACCCCACCACTCAGCTCACGGTCTAACTTCAAAACGTAGGCTTCAGCATGAAAAGGGAGAAAAAACTCTGGGTGCCCCCGTGCTAACAAAGCAGCACATACAACCTGGCAGTCAAAACAGACCCTACAATAACAAACTGTGGTGTGCAGCCCTGACAAAGGTCCAGAGTGGGGAACTGATGTCCCCAAGGTCACCCAGCAGGTCAGTGGCTGAGCTGGAGACTCAAACCCAGCTCCTCTGGTTGTAAGTTAGCACCCCCGCGAGCAGGCCACAATGCTTCCCCAGAGTGCCAGGGAAATGGCTCTTTGCTTCCCAGCCTTTTCCCACCCAGAGGCTAAGGATTAAACTAACGACAGCGACCTGTGGCTGGCTTTGCTCTTGCAAAGATTGAAATGCAATGTACCTCCTGACTAATCTGAATTGGGCTGCCAACAATGTTTCAAAATCCCAGGTTGGTTTTGGTATTTTCTTAGTGCTGTAATTAACTCTAAAGCCTGTGATTTTTCTGACACCGGTTCCTCTTGAAGGTTTGAATCCCAGAGGTTTTACCGATCCCATTTTTGACAGCCCATCTGACTTTCCAAAATATCACAGGGGGAAGGAAGGTAGATGGGACAGATATATATATTTTTAAATATCCTCCTTGCTTGTTCCAAGGTCTTCAGCACCCCTGTCTGAGAGAGACATGAGGAATCTGAGTCTATTCTCAGTCTCATTAGGTTTTCTTTGAAGAATGGCTGGGGCAAGGTACGCCTTAATAAGAATATGGCTTTAATTACCCTTCCCTCAGAAAGGTGGGTCTGAATAATTATCAGCCAATTTCTCGGCTGCCTTTTATCTTCCCAGATATTGATTTAGTTTCTACAATCTTCACATTTTCTCTTTGCCGCTGCAGCCTAGACCTTCTGCTGGAATTACTGCCACTCAATGCCTAATCTAATCTCAATTCTAAATCTACACTAAAGTGCTGATTATTATCTGACTACTACTACTACTTTTGCTGGTAAGTGGTAGTGGAAATTTACCCTACAGCACTTTCTGTTGATCTCTGAAAAGCCTTTGATATGGCCATTTAATGCAATAAATTAAGGTACCTGAGTTTTGCTGGAAAAAAGTCTGTAACCTCCATTGATTTACCAGGGTAAATACATGTGTCACACAGTATTAAATTCAGGGCAGATAAAATACCAAAAAGAGGAATGCTCGCTCTATTGGCTGCATGTTGGTTTTAGTGCCATCTTAAATTCTTATGTTAAATTGAAGGGATGCTGTTAGGACCGTTAGATTCCACATTCAGAGCGTGTTTGTGTGAACAGCTTTATAAACCTACTCAAAATGTTTCTCGTTTTTCTCCTGCTTCAGAAAGTGCAGGGTTTATTTTTCTTTAATTTAGCCATTCTCCTGCAGCGTTTGTAACCAATGACATCTACTGTGGGAGAGACAAGGAAGTGCAGCTGACTATATGATGAAACTTAAGAGTCAGGGTACACCGGCCTAGCTGCAAAAAGCAAACAGCACAGGTGGTGAATTGTAAATTTAAAAAAACAACAAACCTTTCCATATTAAGAAGCCGAAGCACCATTAGTAACACACGTTTGGGGGTTCTTTTGAATGAATGGTGGTAGTTCTCAAACTGGTTTCTGGACTGTTGCAATGCACTTTGTGTGTAATTTTATCCTGTCGTGGCTGTTCAAAGAGCAAAGGGTAAGGAACCTTCTAGTGCTACCAGTTATGGGAGCGTTTCTTTAACTCATGCTAGGGGAACAGAAGGACCTGCGAGCTGCTCTTATGCATGTGTATGTAATGTAATAACTGTGCTGCCCGCGGGTCTGCAGTGTATTGACTCTTCCCCCCTCCATGGAGCCCCCAGTAGCGTCGAGAAGGGGGAAGGGAAAGGAATGACACAAACTAATATTCAGCGCCGGCTCCTCAGATTGGACTTCAGGCAACAGAGCGTGAAATCCCCAAACTCAGCCCAAATGATGATCATGCTTTGTCTTTCCCTGCTGCTTTCCATCTGACCCTCTTCTCATGGATCCCCTCTCCTTCCCTGGGGGCTGCACTGTGCGTGTGAGTTTCACTGATCCTCAGAGCTGTGCTGGGGGGAGCTCATACTCCTTGCAGGGCTACCTGCGTTGGACGGGTGAAAGGGCAAGGGCCAGATGGAGTGCAGGCCACTGGCCCTCCGGGGTGGGGGTTGAGCGCTAGAGCAACAACCTATCCTGATGAAACAGTGACCTGTATAGAAACACAATGAGGGAGCCAAGAGCACAATTGTCCAGGAGCATGGAGCTTTGTTCCTACGCTGAGCATTGTCTGCCAGTGCGGGAAGGATTTAGATACAGATTTATTACCTGTACTGGGGTAACATCTCGTAGCCCCCATCACGGATTAGGACTCTGCAGTGCAAGGTGCTATACAAACACAGAACAAAAAAACAGGCCCTGCTCCGAAGTCATGCTTTACAAACACTGATTGGGTAAGCCATACCACCCTGGGAGGGAGTGGGTGACTATTATCACCCAGAATGGTAAACTGAGGCACAGAGGAGTTAAGTGACTTCCCAAGGTCACCGGGATTTCATGACAGGGCTGGCGGTATACACAGGCATCCCATTGCCCAGTTCTCCCCACTTCCTTCTCATGAAACATTCCCTTTTATTCTTCTTTCAGGGGTTGATGTGGTCTTGGGGCCAGAGTCCTAACAGTGAGGCTTAGCGAGCTGATGAAACGCTCAAAGCCCAATTCTGTGCCACATCCACCACACTGATTACAGAGAGGTGGCTCTTCACTCCAGTCTGGTAATTTTGTCTGTTAGCTGCTGTGACTTCTTAGTGCTGCTAGGGGGCAGTGCACCCTCATTAGCTGAGAGCCACTTGGAGGCGGGTGTGTATGAAAGCGAGCGAGAGCCCCGTGACCGGGATGAGGGTTAGCGCCAGAAAGGAGCAGTTCATAAAGGAAATTCATCTCAGCTAATTTATAATTCCCAAATTAAGCCAGTCATTAACGTGACCTTTATTAACGTTTACACCGTGGCTCAGTTCAGCCCAATCTCACTCCATCATTAGCAGGCGGGGGAAATTCATTTGCTTTCCGTTCTCTCCCTTTCATCCGACAGTAAATAAGTGGGTTAGCGATTCCTGACTGGGGCCTGGTGCAAAGTGATGCCCTGCCCCTGCCCTGGACCAGAATCACAGCCGGGCTAGCTCCGAACTGAGAATGTGAATGTGTGCGGATGAAAGGGGCCAAATGGATGGCCCGGGAGCAAGGAGTCCTCGGTTTAGCCACCAAGCAAACCCCGGATGGGCAGGGCTGGCCTGCCAGAGAACGCATGGATGGAATGGGCCTTGGAGACAGAACTCAAGCCCCTAGATCCCTATCCCCACCCTGGGCAGGGCTGGCATATGTTGGGGGCTGCAGGAAGGAAGCTTGCCAGGCTATGCTTTGATGGCAGGAATCAATGACGCCCACCCCACCCTCTTTTAACTGAACCGTTGCGATTTCTTTTCCGTCTGCTACAGCACAGACGGGAGAAGGACAGGTTGTGTGGGTGCTGCAGAGCCAGCGTGAACAGCACCCAGGTTGCTGCATGAATATCAAACACCATCCAGAGCCATGATATAGAAATAGCATGTTAATGAGGAGGTACTTAGCTCAAACAAGTGGGTACATGTAGCAATACATGGAGTGGGGCTAGCCGTTGATTTCAATTCCTGTGCTTCATGGGAATTATTCGTGCACATACTGGGGTAGGGAGAGGTGTGGTGAAGGGGAATGAGAGCGAGAGATGGTCTGAGCACAGGCTTGGGAGCCAGGAACTCCTCAGGTCCAATCTTAACTTCGGCACTGAGGACTGGCTGTTCGGATTTGGGATTTACCATCTCTCTCTTGGTTTCCCCACCTGTAAAATGGTGATCACACTGCTCACCTACCCACTTGGCCTAAAGATGCTGGAAGCATTAAGGTTTGTAAAGCACTTGGAGGGAGTGTGGTGTAGTGGTGAGAGCAGAGGACTGGCGGTGCAGTTCTCTGTTCTGTGTCTGGTTCTGCTCCTGACTGCTGAGAGATCCTGGGTGAGTCACGTATCTGCTCTGTGTCCCTGGTTACCCATCTGTCAATGAGGGGCTAACACTTCCTATCCCGGAGGTGGGGTGGTTAATGGGCTGATATTTGGAAAGCCCCTGGGATCCTCAGCTGAAAGGAGCTATTTGAGTGCAGAGTGGTCTGTTAGTCTTATGAGGCTGGAAAGTGCTAGCTTACTTGACTTATTGCATCGTCATGGAGAGACAAGACACGGGACCAGGGACAGAAATATCTGCATTAAGTGCTGGCAAAAACATCGACTTTACCATTTATGCTGAAGAAATGTCATGAAAAGCACAGAAAGCAATAAAGCTGGAGCTGTGCCGAGGGGCAGCGACTTTCCACTGGCGCATTAAGGCACCGATCTCTTCCCTGGCATGACTCCACCGAGTCTGGCGGCATTACCTCCTGGGGGCACTTGGGCAGATAGGTTTTGTGCCGAAAGCCAGGTGCATCATATGGAGAGGTGACCTTGGTGGCTCATTGTGGGTGGAACTCTCGCCTGACTTACGCTCGGAGGTAGCCCTGAGACACCTTTGGTAGACAGTCTTTGTCAAATGTGGATTTTAATTATTTGCTCAGCTCTTTTAGAGATCCCACTGTCCTTTTCATTGTGACGAGATGGGAATCAAGCGTACCAGGTTCTGCACCAACCATCCTGGATTGTGCAGGGTGTGTTAAGTAGTAGGGGGCAGGTCGCGGGCATGTAGTTGTCTAGTTGGAGACCTTTCGAGGTCCCTCCCAGTCCTACACCTCTATGATACTCACCCCCAAGAGTAGGCCGGGGCAAGCCAGGATTTGCAGTATTAGGCTTAACTGGAGGTTACTACTTCTGTTTCCAGCCGTGCATTGTCCAGAGCCCCTTTCTCAAGCCTAACGGTGACCCTTGCGAGTCGAAGGTGTGGGCACAGTTCCAGTTGCAGCGCTAGCTGTTGAGTGGTGGGTAAATACAGGGCTTCGGCGTGCAGGATTGGAAGGCTGGAACTCGCACTCAGGATGGACTCCCTTGTCCGTAGCTGTCTCCCATGTGTGACCCGAGAGAGCTCACGATTGAAGCAAGCCCAGTCCAGAGTAGATGGGTCCGTGGGGCAGAGGGAGCTAGGAGGTGAGTTCTTTAATAGCTAATATTCTATCCTTGGCACTCTCCTTGGTGGCAGCGAGGGAGAGCTTTGACAGAGCAGCTCTGCAGGGCGCTAATGCTCCAGTTGGACTCGCAGGCCTCTTGTTCCCATGACCAAGAGAAGGGCTTTCTCCACGAGCCGGCACGTGGGAGTTTTGCTCATAGTTAAATACACACTTTCTGTGTGTTCCAGTTCTCTGCCAGTGTGTGGCCCTGAGTTCCAGGCCACCACATGGACTAAGACACCAATATGCTTTTGTCCTTTGGTCATGCTGTTGTCACACAGATGGCTGGTGATAAAGCTACTCACAAACCTGTTCAAGCTGAGTGGCTGCCATGAACATATTGCCTGGACTGCTGAATTCAAGGGCATATCTGGATCTTGGGAACACTAAGGCAGTCCCTAATTCTGCCTGGCAGGGCTGTCTGCCAGCAGCCATTGTCTGTCATTCTCGGGACTAGTCCTGGGTGCACAGGGAGCCATCCAGAGACCCATCCCATGGCTTGCACTCCCACGGCCAAGGGAACAGTTACCGTTTGAGGCTGTCGTCAGTTTTCCCCTTCCAGCTTGGATGCCTCTGCTATTGGTTGGATCTGTTTTTGCTAGAGAATTGTACAGCTCTTGGTTGAACCAAGCGTAGCGCTTCAAGGCGTCAGCTCAGAGAGGGAGGACTTGGCCAAGTGCATTGTGGGCGAGGTTTTGGACGGGCTGCTGCTGGAAGCGGAATAGCCCACGAAATGGCTGGTGCTGCTCTGAGAGGGAGCCAGGCGTGTCATTGCCACTAAGGCAACCACTGAGTGGAGCCAGGGTAGGACCAAATCAAGCCTGGGCGTGTGCAGGAGGAGGGGAAGAAGAGCCATCCCCTCCCATTGGGTCCCTGCGCTGGTGGGTTACCTAGGGAGGTGGTAGAATCTCCTTCCTTAGAGGTTTTTAAGGTCAGGCTTGACAAAGCCCTGGCTGGGATGATTTAGATGGGGTTGGTCCTGCGTTGAGCAGGGGGTTGGACTAGATACCTCCTGAGGTCCCCTCCAACCCTGATAGTCTATGATTCTATGACACTGCTCCAGGGGTGGGGATGCTCTCCGGTTGAGTTAGCACCTGATTCCAATCCCCCTCATTTCCCATGCTTGCTTCCAGTCCCCGTCTCTCCCCAGTCCAACTCTCTGGCTCCACATTCAGTCCCATTCTTCCCTCTCCAGGCTTTTTATCTCAACCTGCTCCCCCCACCTCTTATGCCAGGTTCAACTT
This sequence comes from Dermatemys mawii, assembly GCA_007922305.1. Classification (NCBI taxonomy): domain Eukaryota; kingdom Metazoa; phylum Chordata; order Testudines; family Dermatemydidae; genus Dermatemys; species Dermatemys mawii. The sequence goes on along the minus strand of ML677397.1, from coordinate 8,087,797 downwards.
CTGTCTCCTCTGCATTCAAATCCGTCAGCTTTCTTGGCTCAGTTGCGGGGGATCATTGAGTGCACAGGAGAAACAGGTTCCCCAGTCTCAGGTCTGGTGTCTTGATCCAGAGCTTGACCCTTGAATTAGTAGGAGCATTGCCAATAGATCGAGGGAAGTGATTTATTCCCCTCTATTCGGCACTGGTGAGGCCACACCTGGAGTACTGCGTCCAGTTTTGGACCCCCCACTACAGAAGGGATGTGGACAAATTGGAGAGAGTCCAGCAGAGGGCAACAAAAATGATTAGTAGGCTGGGGCACATAACTTACGAGGAGAGGCTGAGGGAACTGGGATTGTTTAGTCTGCAGAAGAGAAGAATGAGGGGGGATTTGATAGAAGCCTTCAACTACCTGAAAGGGCGTTCTAAAGAGGATGGATCTAGACTGTTCTTGGTGATAGCAGACGACAGAAAAAGATGCAATAGTCTCAAGTTGCAGTAGGGAAGGTCGAGGTTGGATATTAGAAAAAACTTTTTCACTGGGAGGGTAGTGAAGCACTGGACTGGATTACTAGGGAGTTGGTGGAATTTTCACCCTTAGGGGTTTTTAAGGTCAGGCTTGACAAAGCCCTGACTGGGATGATTTAGTTGCGGATTGGTCCTGCTTTAAGCAGGGGGTTGGACTAGATATCTCCTAAGGGCTCTTCCAACCCTAATATTCTATGATTCTATGACCCAGCCTGTAGCAGCCCAGAGCTACAACTGTATGGAAAGTCCTGCTCAGCAGCAGGATGGAGCATTCTTGGGGGAGAGCCAGGGCCTGATGAAGGTTAATTGATGATGAAGCCCAGCTGGGCAGGAACAGGCTGAGCTCCTATGAAGCCAGGAAGATGAACGCAGAAGGAGGTTGCAGGGAGAGACTCTGTAGTTGGTGTCTAGGCACAGAGATGCGGGAAGGGGGAACAAAAGCCCTTTGCTCCCCCTTCCCACTTCTCTGTGCCTAGACACGAGAAGTCTTTGCTGAAAAGGGTTTATCCAGAGGAGTTTCAGGGAAGAAAGCCTGTGGAGAGATCAGAGAGGATTGAGAATGTGCAGACTTTGGCTACTGATTACAGGATCTCTGGGCTGGGATTCTGAGCAGGCAGTGGGCCCAGGTTCCCACAGCAACCACTGGGAAGTGGCTCAGGACTGTTGAAGGCGGCATCTGGACAGATGGTCTGGCAAGATGTCGATACCCTGGAAGGGGGAATCTATATAGTGACCTGGCCGGAGGGCTGAGTCGTGAAGTCCCGGAGAGCGAGAGCAAGTGATGGAAGGGGGCACTAGAAGGCAGGAGAGCTGATCCCACACCCAACAGTGGGGAGCAACACCCTGTTACAGCCCTGTATGTAATAGAGGCCCAGAGCCTTCTCAGCTCAGGAACTTTTCAATGGAGGCAGTGCTCCCATTTTGGTGGGGCTGCCCCAGGATGAATTCTTGCTGAGTCAGCTAGAGTCCCTCTGGGGTCTTTGTCTGGAGGCAGGCAGCCCCTGAAAGCCACAGCCCTGCTTCCTGTCTATTCATCTGACATATCAGCACATCTCCCAATACCTCTGTGGGGCAGGGCTGTGCTATTATTCCCCCTTTCCCAGGCGATGCTGTGACTTGCCCAAGGTCACGCACACAGCATGGGCTGGAACAGGAAGTTGAACTCAGACTCCCATAGTAGTGCCTTAACCACTGGGCCATCCTGCCTCCTTCCTAGCCTGCCTGACTTGGGCTAGCAATAGGCTGTCTGTCTGAGCCGGGTGCAATCCAATTCTTTGCATGCTGAAGGATTCACTCATTTAATGCTGCAAAATGAAGCTCCTTTCATCTGGAGTGTCGAATTCAACCGACCGGATATTAAATTCTTTGGCTTCATTATTGAAGACAATATGTTTTTAAAAGAGTTCTCCCTGCAGATTGCCATGTCAGGTCCCTAGCTGATAGGAAGTGATGAATTCGTCCAGATTGGCACATTCAAAGTTACACACCTGCCGAGACCTGAGCTGTATTTTTTCCCCTGGAATTTAATTACTATGTTTGCTGCTTGTAGTATAATTGGATGACACATCTTGGTGGCTTTAAACTTGTTCAGGTTAAAACCGAACAGAGCGGCTGGATGTTGGTGAATAAATTCCAAGGGTTCCCTGACGAGGGCCACTTTGGGACTGGCAGCGGTAAAAATAAACAACCAACCAACCCCAGTGGAGATTTTCAAAGCTGACTAGAGATTTATCTGGACAGTTGGGTGGATAACAAGAATATTCAAAGTTAAGTAGTAAATAATAAAACCTAGCCTTAGATGGGATATAAAAAACCCTACTTCTGCATTGAACCAGTTCCTAACTCTTAAGGTTTAGGGGGGTTTATCCCACATCTTCTTACTAAACTGATCATGGGGCTGGTCCTGCTGTTTCTTATGTTGAATGCAGGAACACGAGAGCAACATCCAGATGGGACAACTAACTCCTGCAATAAGCAGATATATATATTTTTTATGTGAGCACTTTTCTTCCATCATGGAACCAGGGAACAAACTTCTTTCTATAAATAATTAAATTTGGCCAGAGAGAGCGCCAGACTGGCACTATAGCCCAGGGAATAGGACTCTCGCCTCACATGTGGGTGGCCCAAGCTGACTTCGCTCTATCAGTGGCTATTCAACTTATATAAGGTGGAATCTCTCTCTTTAACAGGGAGGCTAATCTCAGAATTCCCAAACCTAGGCTAGAGGGTGTGTTCTTTAAAGGAAGGATCTGAACTCTCTAAGTCTGGCAGAGAGGGGCCATGAATCTGGGTCTCCCATATCTCAGGTTAGTGCTCTGATTACTTGGCTAAAGGGGATTTCATCACCCCATTTTGAGGGAGAAAAGTCTTAGGTCTCTAACCCCAGAAGGAAGTCCATGGTTGAAAATCCCAAGTAGATATAGGTGAGGGATATGGCCTAAGCCCCTTTGAGACTAGTGGCAGCTCCTCATTCAGCATGCTGGTATTCTGAGGGGCTTGTCTCCCTGGGTATTGTACCAAGAACCAGGGTCACCCACAATCCAAGCAAGCACCCTAAACCCCACACTATAGAGGGCTGTGAGAACTTACCTTGCTCCAGTTAATATATAGTTAAAGTGGAACACTTGATTAGCAAGAGATTGAGACACCCCATCCCAGCCACCATGGAGAGTACTTGAAACAGGTGCACTTACTATCTTCTAAGCAAACACACTAACCCCTCCACCATAGGAGCTTACTTTGACCCGGTTACTGTATATAGTTAAAGGACAACAATTGGGTGGTAAGAGATGGCAGGGCTAACCCTACTCAGCAAAGGGAAAAGGGATATGAATCAGCTAGTCATGGGGCTGCATTTGTGGATTGTGGGTGCTGGAAAATTAATCCCCCCTATCCCCCCTGCTGATTCAAAGCAGGGAGTGTGATGGACTCTCTTAGGGAACCTAGTGGGTATTCACTGCTTTTCGGGCTCTGCCCTGGGGTAGGGGGGGGAGGGGGGCTGCTTCCCTCTTGCCCGTGGAAGCTGTTCCACTTCAAACAAGTGGTGGTTTGGGCTCTAGCTGACCCAATCCCCCCCTGTAGGCCAATGGTGAGAGTGTGGGCCTGGGATGGAAGTAATGTGGTTTTGAATCTTCCCCTGTTCTGTGTTCATTCACCTTTCTGGGGCAGTGTTGGGCGTTCCTCCTTTCTTGCCTTTGAAAGCTGTTCCACTTTAGTTAAAGGGTTGTACATCCTCTCCTCAGCATAGTTCCCTCTGTAGGCTGATGGTTGTGCTGGAGGCCTAAGGGGCCTGGGATGTGGGTTTGAATCTCCCCTGGTGTGTCCCCCTGCAGAGGGGGCTTACTCTCCAGTGGGAGCAGCCCCTCTAAAGAGCAGGTGAGTCCCCTGAGGTCTGCTGTGAGTGTGGCTGGGGGTCCTGTGGACAGGAGGGCATGGTAGGTTTTATTGGACTTGGCCAATTTTTTGTCAAAAGTAGTAAAGAGGCCTGGTCTCTTGCTCAGTTAGATGGGCTCCCCTCTCCTTCATCACAGGCCCACCCTGGCACCACCCAGAGCAGGGCTTGAACCAGGGTCACCCACAATCCAAGGGAGCACCTTAACCACTGCAACATCAAGAGCTTGCCTTGCTCTGGTTAATATGTAGTTAAAGTGAAATGCTTGAGCAGCAAGAGGTTGCAACAGCCATCCCTTCTTAACTACACAGAGGGGCTCTGAACCAGGTACACTTATAGGCTGAGCAAGGGTGCTCATCCCCCCATACCAGAGAGGGAACTGAAAGCTTCCTTTGCCCCAATTAATATATAGCAAAAGGAGAACACTTGGGCGGCAAAAAACACACTACAACGAGCCAGCTGCCCCGGCTGTCCTTTTCTTCAGGATTGGGGCTCACGCTGGAGAGAATGCACCTCCCTGCTCCCAACATAAAGTGTTAAATGGTAAAGGTGTTAGGGGTAAAGGTGTAAAGTGTTAAATGGTAAAGGTGTTAGGGGTAAAGGGTTACATGGTGATGTGTAAAGGCACAAAGTGCTAAATGGTAAAGATGTTAGGCATAAAGGGGTAAAAGCGTAAAGTGTTAAATGGTAAAGGGATAAAGTGTAAAGGCATAAAATGGTAAAGCGGTAAAGATGTTAGGCGTAAAGGGGTAAAGGCGTAAAGTGTTAAATGGTAAAGGGACAAAGTGTAAAGGCGTAAAATGGTAAAGCGGTAAAGATGTTAGGCGTAAAGGGGTAAAGGCATAAAGTGTTAAATGGTAAAGGCGTAAACTGTTAATGGTAACAGGTGTTAGGCATAAAGGGGTAAAGGGGTAAAGTGTTAAATGGTAACACGTAAAGGTGTAAAGTGGTAAATGGTTAAATGGTAAAGGTGTTAGGCA
>ML677397.1:8043250-8082905 GCA_007922305.1 Dermatemys mawii | reverse complement strand
AAAGGTGTTAGGCATAAAGGGGTAAAGGTGTAAAGTGTTAAATGGTAGAGGTGGTAGGCATAAAGGGGTAAAGTGCTAAACAGTAAAGGCATAAAATGTTAAATGGTAAAGGTGTTAGGCGTAAAGGGAGGAGCTGCCGAGGTGGATCGCTTACTCATTGCCTTTGAAGCAGCGGGCATTGGGAAGACAGGGCAAGGGGCTAGTTATTCCCCTCCAGGCTGCTGGCAATCAGCAGGCTAAGGATAACAGGAGCACGGGGCTGCGTCTCTGACTGTTGGTCTGATGCAATCAGCTGCCCTTTCAAGTTCGTAACTCTCCCCTCTGCCCCCTGACCCCGAAAGATTTGCAAAGGGCTCCCCTGCCGCCCGGTCGAGTGCCCTGGTCATTGGGGCCTGGGCTGCAGTGCTGGGAGCAGCCTCAGTTGAAGCTGTTGCCCTTTAATTAAAAGTCAGTGGGTCTAGGTAAAGGCCTTGGCGCCCTCCACGATCCTCTCGTTAGGTTTCACTGAGGGGCAATGAAAACGGTGTGTTCAAATCCCCCTTCTCCCTGCTGGGAAAGTTGTGGGGCTCTGCGGAGGGCTCTCCTAGAGCCTGTCTGTGCTCTCTGATTCTGCATCTCTAGCGATTGGGGTCTGGTGAGCCCTTCCTATTGCTGGTGAGGCTGTTTGACTGTAATGAACTGGTATTTGGACCACAAGTCTAGCACCTTTCTCTGTAGTCTAGTGGTTAGGCTATGGGCTTAGCTGGTGGCTACCATGGGTTCAAATCTTGTCTCTGCCTCTGGTAAGGCTCTCTGAGAAGGTATGAGCTGCATGTCTCTTGCTTTTTTCCCCATACAACCTGTCCACATTAATTAACTATTGTCTGGGCAAATCAGCAGCAGTCAGCCCTTGCGTGATGTAGTGGTGGGGCTGCATGCGTGGGTTGTGGGGGTTGGCAGTTTAACTGACTGACTCCCCCACTCTGCTGATTCAAAGCAGAGAGTGCGATGGACTCTCCTAGAGACCTAGTGGGTATTCACTGCTTTTCGGCTTCTGCACTGGGGGCTGCTTCCCTCTTGCCCATGGAAGCTGTTCTACTTGAATAAAGTGGTGGCCCGGGGTTCAGCTGATCTAATTCCCCCTGTAGGCTAATGGTTAGAGAGCAGGCCTGGGATAGAAATGATGTAGGTTCAAATCTTCCCTGGTATGTGCATGCTCATCTTTCTGTGCCACTGTTGGGGCTTTCTCCTTTATTGCCTTTGAAAGCTGTTCCACTTTAGTTAAAGGGTTGTATGGTCTCCCACTTAGCATGGTTCCCTTGGTAGGCTGTTGATTGTGCTGGAGGCCTAGGGTGCTGAGGATGTGGGTTTGAATCTTCCGCTGGGGCAGTTCCTAGGGGGATACAGTTGGTGAGTGCTCACCATTGACTCTCCTCAGGCAGTGGTGCTGCTGGCAGCAGCTCCTCAAAGGAGCAGATGATCCAAGTGGGGTCTGCAGTGAGTGTGGCCAGGGGTCCTGTTGCTGGTGGACAGGAGGGCAAGGTAGGTTTTATTGGACTTAGCCAATTTTTTTCCAAAAGTAGTAAAGAGGCCCAGGGGCAGGCCTCTTGCTCCATTAGAGGGGCTCCCCTCTAAGCCATTTTGGCTCCCCTCTCCTTCATCGCAGGCCCACCCTGACACCAGGCAGTGCAGGGGCTTGAACCAGGGTCACCCACAATCCAAGTGAGCACCCTGACCACTGCACCACACAGGACCTTGATAGCTTCCCTTGCTCCGGTTAATATGTAGTTAAAGTGGTACGCTTGAGCTGCAACAAGTTACAAGAGCTGTCCCTGCCAAGGGACCACAGAGGGGATTTGAACTAGGCACACTTGCAGACAAAGCAAGTGTACTTATCCCCTGTACCACAGAGGGATCTGGGAACCTCTTTTGCCCCCATTAATATATAGCGAAAGGAGAACACTTGGGCGGCAAGAGCTCAAGGGATTAACCCCTCTCAGGAAAGGGGCTTGAACCACTAGCTCAGGGCTTCTTGGACAAACAGCGGCAACTGACAACCACAGAAGGAGACACAAAGAGCACATAGCCCACTTCTCATGTAATATCTAGCGAAAGTGGCCTACCTTCCACAGAACAGATGGAAGAAGACCCCCAAATCCCACTACCTCCTAGCCAGGCATTTAGGCCATTCGGCTGAGTGATAAGCACGCGACTCTGTTCCTCTTCAAGAGAGGAACCACCAACCTCCCACACCCCGGACACGCACTCCAGCCACCGGACTATCCAGGCCTCTTTAGTTGTATTTTTAACTGGGCTACAGACAGAACAAAGTGGCCCTCCTGCTACAGAAAAGACAGAGAGAGCCCCACATGGGAAAACTTAGGCCAATCACGTGAGAGGCAGGAGATCACGGTTCAAATCCTGTCTCAGCAAGAAGAGAGGAGCTTTGAACCCTAACTGCTTACTTGCCAGGCACACAGCCCAACCACTAAACTACACTGGGTGGCTGAGTAACCTTGTGGCCCCATGACTATGTAATGTAAGTGGAACAGCTTCAGCAGCACAAAGTCACAGAGAACACCTTCTGGCCTGGTAGGTGGCTATTCGCTTGAGCACTGGCTGTTCAAGTCCCTCCTCAGAAAGTGGAACAGCTTCAGCCCCAAAAAAGCCGCAGCAGTCCAAGCACTTCAGAAGCCCCCCACCCCTTAGTCCAGTAGCTGGATGCTCACTTGAGAGCATGGAGATGGCTGTTGAAGTCTTTCCTCAGTAAGCTGGCAAAGGAATTGAACTAGCATCACCCATGTGATAGATAAGGACCCAAACCCCTGGACTACAGCAGGATTAAGGTTGCAATGCTGGCTGGGTACTGCTTCATGAACAAGGCACAGTCTCCGCCAGCTACAACGAGTGAGCCGCCTCGGCTGTCCTTTTCTTCAGGATCAGGGCTCACGCTGGAGACAATGCACCTCCCTGCTCCCAACCTCAGCTTGCCAGACACGGCCAGGAACCCCTCAGGTGATTAACCCATTTCGTGTGAGCTGGTCAGGGACCTCCCGAACGCCCTGCAAAACAGCCCGGGGCGGGAAGGAGGGAGAGGCCTCCCGTGTAACTTTTAACCTAGTGATTGGGGGTGGGGGGGCACCTGTGATGGGGCTCACACTGGCAAGATTGCACCTCTCTGCTCATCAGGCGGGGAGAAGGCAATTGACTCAGCGTATGCCTCTCCTAGATACTAACCTCTGCTTGCCAACCACAGGCAGGAACCTGTTAGGTGCCTGATCCATTTAGTGTGAGCAGGTCAGAGACCTGCCGAACGGGCTAAAAAAAAAAAAAAGCCTGGCGGTGGGGGTGTGAAGAGGACTCCTGTGTAACATTTAACCTAGTGAGCAGATGTCCTGATTTTATAGGACTAGGCCTGCTTTCGGGATCTTTTTTTTCATATAGAAGCGCTTATTGCTCCTCACTCCCTATCCTGAATTTTCACATTTGCTGTCTGGTCACCCTACCTAGTGATTACGGGCATCAGCTGGGGTGGGGGGGGGGGGGGGGGGAGCTGCTTCAGGTCAGATGGGAAATGAGACAGTTCCAGTTGCTCTGATAGCGGGCTAGACAATCATGACTGGGGTGGGGAACGTGAATAAGGACGTGTTATTTACCCCCTTCACGCAAGGTACAAACTGGGGGCGAGGGAAGGCGGGGGGGGGGGTCACCCGCTGAAAGTAGTAGGCAGCAGGTTTAGCGGAAACTAAAGGCAGGACTTTGCCCTGCACCACACAGTCAGCCTGTGGAACACATTGCCAAGTGATGCAGGGTGGGCCAAAACTATAAGCGGTTTGCGGGAGGGGGTGGGGGGGGTCAATAAAAGACTGTGAAAGTGCGTGGCCAATGGTCGCCCATCATTGGGTTCCAGGCTGCAGTGATGGGCGCAGCCTCAGTTGAAGCTGTTTCCCTTTAATTAAAGGCATCTGGGCCCAGTTAAAGGCTGTGTCTCCCTCTGTGTTTAGGTGTCACAGAGGGATGGCGAAGATCACTCGTTCAAATATCCCTTCTCCCTGCTGGTCAAGGTTTGCGGGGAGTGGGTTGGTTTGAAGAGGCTCTCCTGCAGCCCGTCTATGTTCTGTCTAGTGATGCCGGGTGTGTGTGTGTGTGTGCGGGGTCTCGTGATCCCTTCCTCTTGCCCGTGAAGCAGTTTGACTTTAATGAACGTTTATTTGTGCACAAAAGCCCAACACCTCTCTTTGTAGTCCAGTGGTTAGGCTACTGGACTGGTTTGTGGTTAGAATGGGGTCAAATCCTACCTTTGTTGGGAAGACCTTTAATGAGATATCACCAGTGGTTCTGGGTGGTTCTTAGTCTGTGATGAGTAGGTCATTTGCATTTTTTGCCCCAAGGAGGTGTCCCACTTTAATTAACTATTATTTGTGCAGTGCCCCAGGTACAGGCGCCCACAGCTCAGCAATCTGCCTTCGGGGGGGAGCGGAGATTACAGGAATGGGGAGAGTGGGCAGAACTCCCTGAGCAGGGCTGTCTTGCAGAGCCACCGCCTTTGGGGGGAATAGGCACTGCTCTCCTACCCAAATGAGTCCCCCCCTGCCACCGCCAACACTGGAGAGACCCAGGTCCTGCTCCTCCCAGACCCAGAACCGCTTCTCGGCACCCATATATCTCCAGGCACTCTACAAAGCAGATCGGTCTTACCTTCTCCGATTCACACAGTGGGGAAGTGGCAAGCCCAAGGCAGGCCGCTGGCACAGCTGGGAAATATGGGAATGTATTGGTCATTTCAAGTGACCAATTCAACATGCTTTGCTTGGTATGGGAAAGGAGTGCTACTGTAAAGAATGTGGATGAAACCAAGAGAGTATGGCTTACCATGGCCGCCTGCAAGATGATTCCTGTTGCCCAGCCCTTCGTGTCTGACCTCTGACACAAAAGCCACAGGCATTCAATTTAAGGTGCAAAATGCGACCTTGTACCGAAATCATATGTGCTATGTGATGCGAATACTTTATTTCACCGTGAAAGACTATATCCATTGTTCTGTAAAATGTATCTTTCTTATATACTTGTCTCCCTTTTTTCCCCCTGCAAATGTTTCAGTCCTCCCCCTTTCATCCCCATCGCAGAGGCTAGCACAGATAAGAAAGAGAAAAAAACACATGCGCGATGAAATGTTCTCAGAACTTATGCACTCCTCCCGCTCTGAAGCAGCTAGGCAGAATGCATGGAGACAAACCATTTTAGAGTCCCAGAGTGCATAGAGACAAAGCATTTTAGAGTCCAGGACAGCAGCAACTGAACGGGAGGAGAGATGACGGGAGCGCGATGAAAGGAGGATGGATGCAATGCTGTGGGTAATGGAGGATCAAAGTGACATGCTCTGGTGTCTGGTGGAGCTTCAGCAGGAGCAAAGATCACCGCTGCAGCCTCTGTGTACCTGCCCCTCCTCCTCCCCAAGTTCCACTGCCTCCTCACCCAGACTCCCAAGAACGTGGTGGGGAGGATGCTCCGGCACCCAACCACTCCACCCCAGAAGACAGCACAAGCAACAGAATCCTGGCTTTTTCAAAAAAGTTTTAAAATGTGTTATGTTCTTGTCCTCCCCTCCCATCATCCACCACCCCACCTGGTGGTTTCCCTCTTCACCCACCCTTTCCGGGCTACCTTGCCAGCCATCCCCTGTGTTTGTGAAGAATTAATAAAGAATGCATGATTTACAAAAAAATGAATTTATTTCCTCTGCAAGCGGTGAGGGGGAGTAGGGCAGGAGTGCAGCAGGCTTAAAGTGGAGCAGAGCAAGGGGGCGGGTTCTCAACAGCACTTTGTCCAGTCACAAAACTGGTTTTCAAGGCTTCTCTGATGCGCAGCACCACCTGCTGCACTCTTCTACTTGCCCTGGTGTCTGGCTGCTCGTAATTAGCGGACAGGCAATTTGCCTCTACCTCCCACCCCGCCATAAATTTCTCCCCCTTGCTCTCATAGAGATTGTGGAGCACACAGCAAGCAGCAACAACAATGGGCATATTTCTTTGGATGAGGTCTGAACGAGGCAGTAATGTGCACCAGTGAGCTTTTAAAAGGTCACCATCCTGCAGCAAAAAAACTTCAAGACCAGACTTCAAAGAGAAACTGCAGAGCTAAAATTCATTTGCAAATTTGACACCATCAACTCAGGATTGAACAAAGACTATGAATGGCTAGCTAACTACACAAGCAGTTTCTCCTCTCTTGGTGTTCACACCACCAGATCAGCTGCTAGAAGAGGACCTCATCCTCCCTGATTAGAGATAACAAGCTGGTTCAGCCTGATTGGACTAACCCTTTTATCTCAAACCAGGTCATTGCCTCTTATTTATACCTGCCTCTGGATACTTCTACTGCATGCATCCGACGAAGTGGGTATTAGCCCACGAAAGCTTATGCTTCAATATTTTTGTTAGTCTTTAAGGTGCCACAGGACTCTTTGTCGCTTCTGCAAATCCAGACTAACATGGCTACATCTCTGATTCTTGACATCATGCAAGGCACTGCATTTAGCCGTATGGAGTGGAGATCCATCAACCTCATGAAGAAACTTTCACAAGTACAGACAGATATCTTTCTCTCCAAATGCAAACGGATGGACTGAAGGTGAAAAACCCATTGCTATCTACATACTCCACAGACCACAGTGAATGATTATGCCAGACACTATCAAAGAAACTGAGGAACCACCTGATCAGCGTTCTGTATAGCAAACAGGAAAACATCAGCTTTCCAACCTGGAGACCTTCATAAACAACCAACCTTCCACACAAACAGACCAGGCTTTCTACCTCTGCTGCAGTAAGAGGGGACTGAGCAAAGGAGGATAAGGAAACATTTGCTAACAGCAAGAGGCAGTTGGCTGGAGAATAGTCTCCCCAAGGGCAACAATATTAGAAAATGTCCAGCCTTGGTTATAGCAGGCCAAACAGGGAGACATATACAGCAAGGGAGAGATTGTCCTTTGCACTGTGCAGAGGTGAAGAGTGTTACCTTAACTCTGTATCTGCTCCCTCTGTCTGAGTCAGGGGGCTGCAGCATAGTCTAATCAATGGGCTAGCAACTGGACAGAGACTTGGGAAACCTCAATTCAACGCCTGGCTCTCTGTGACCTGGAGTAAATCACCTCTTCTCTTTCCTCTCCTCCCGCTTCGTCTAGTTAGCTTGAGCTCTTTGGAGCAGGGACTGTCCCTTACGATGTACAGTGCCCAAGGCAACGTGATCCTGAGCTCAGCTGAGGCCTCCACAATGCTACTAGCAATAAAATAGCTACTGAAACAGTTAGCTCTGGGCAGCTGTGGGAGAGTCAGCAAGACTGGTTATGCTTTATGCCGTCTTCATTGATGCTGATTTAACAGGCAGGATCTACCCAGCTAGGGTTTCAGAGCCCACAATGGATCTGAGATTCTGGAAGTTAAGAAAAATGACTGGTCTCCTAGCACCGTTATAGCATTTTCCATACCCAGGCCTTGAAATGTTTTATAAAGGAGGGTCAGTATCATAGAGTCGTAGATTTTTAAGGCCAGAAGGGACTGTTAAAGCCTTTAGCCTGGCCTCCTGTGTAGCATAGGCCATTCCACCCCATTACTCCTGTTTTAAGCCCAATAACTTGTCTTTGGAGGCCTTTCTGGGAGATGCTTAGTCCAGGGTTTTCAAACTGGGGGGTCAGGACCCCTCAGGGGGTCGTGAGGTTATTACATGAGGGGTCAACCTCCACCCCAAACCCTGCTTTTCCTCCAGCATTTATAATGGTGTAATAAATTAAAAACACTTTTTTAAAGAGGGGTCGCACTCAGACATGCTATGTGAAAGGGGTCACCAGTAAAAAAGGTTGAGAGACACTGCTTTAGTCAGTGTTGATTTGAAAACTTCAAGAGCTGGAGAAACTGCCACTTCTCTTCCTCGTTTGTTCCAAACGGTTAATCACCCTCATGCAAAAGCTTGTGCCTTACTTCTTATTTAAATTTGTCTGGCTTTAACTGCCAGCCATTAGTTCTTGTTTTGCCTTTCTCCACTAGATTAAAGAACACTTTAGCACAGGGTATGTTCTCCTAATAAAGGTGCAGAAACCCTGTAATAAGACTGGCCATACTGTGTGGTACATCAACCCAGTACCCTGTCTTCCGCCAGTGGCTGGTGCCTGATTTTTCAAAGGGAATGAACAGAACAGGGCAATTATTATGATCTGTCCCCTGTCTTCCAGTCCCAGCTCTGGCAGTCTGAGATTTAGAGACACCCAGAACATGGGGTCCCATCCCTGACCATCTTGGCTAATAGCCATTGATGGATCTATCCTCCCTGGACGTATCTAATTCTTTTTTTGAATCCAGGTATAATTTTGGCCTTCAACAGTCCCTGGCAGTGAGTTCCACAGGTTGACTCTGTTGTGTGAAGATGTAATGAAGTTCCCTCTGTCTGGTTAATAAACTAACAAATTGAGCTCTTTAATTCTCTCCGGTAAGGCATTTTTTTCCAGCTTTCAATTTTTGTGGTTCTATTCTGCACTCTCTCCAATTTTTCAACATCCTTTTAAAAATGTGGAAACCAGACCTGGTCACAGTTTTCCAACATGGGTCTCATCAAGGCCATATAGAGAGAGAAAATCCCTGCCCTGTTTATATGTCCAAGGACTGCATTATCTCTTTTTGCCACAGCATTAGCCCTTGGAACTCATGTTCACTTGTGTGACCCCTAAAACCCTTTTTAGAATCACCTTTTCCAGGTAATAGTCTCCCATTCCTTGTTCCTAGCTGGGTGAGCTTATATTTGGCTGTGTGAAAACACATTTTGTTGGAATGGGCCTAGCTTACAAAGCAATCTCTGACTGCCCCCCTCATTCTTTACCGCCCTGCAATTCTCCGTGTAATCCATCATCTTTTCAGCAGCGATTTTATATTTACCTCCAGAGGATAAAAATGTTGAAAAGAATCAGGGCCCAGCACCAAACCTCTGTAGAATTCCACCCTTTCTGAGTCCCCAATAACAGCTACTTTTTGACATCTGTCAGTTATCTAGTTCCTGATCCATTTAAAGTGGGCTTTATTGATCATTAGTTCCACTTCACAGGCTGGGGTAATGGAATCGTTCAGCGGGCACGTGCCCTTCCCCACATCACATCAACAGAGCCCAGCACAAACCCCGGCGTCCTGCCTCCCTGCCCCATGGTTGTGCCCTCAGAGGAAGCTGTTTCTCTTAGAATCATCCTCTTTGACTTATAAAGTCCTTCGGGGCAGTGCAGCTGCATCCTCTGTTGTTTGCATAGCTCCTGGCATTCCCAGGGCACGGCTAGAAATCAGTAAATATTGAATAGTCTAATTGGAAATCAGACAGAAGAGCCCTGCAATCACATCTCATATTCTTATAGGCTCCCTTTAAGATCTGGGCCAGCTGCTCCACACCCAAATCTTCCAGTGTAGCTTGTATGTTCTATATTTGATCTTAGTTCTTCCCTCCTGTGCTTCTGTAGTGGGGTAAGTGTGTTAGCACCTTGGAGAATTAAGGCTTAAACATAAAATTCCCCATTCAGTTAGTGGCCATTCTAGCACAGTGTCAGAATAATGAGGAAGAGCTGATCTCTGCAATCTTCCAGATTTCAGACTGATCCCCAAAATTTTGTCTCAGTCTGGTGCTTCCAATGATAATTCAGAGAGCAGCCTTCTGTGCGGGAAGGGTGAATGCACAGTGACAAGCCCTGGCTGGGAATTTAAAGCGGTAAGGGGGGAAGGGTGATACCCCACCCTATCAAACAACTGAACAACCATGCAACAAACTGTTTGTTTGCATGTCCCTTTATCTTCTGCTCAATTCAGCTTTTATGGCTGGATGGCTTCTTGTAGTTCAGTTTTCTTTCCCCATTTGTTTTGCTTATTAGTCATTTACAACATGACACTAGCAAGTGACAGTAATGGCAGCAATGGTGCTTAAAAATAGCCATTCCTGCTTGGAGTGGAGCTTGGGCTCTGCAACTCCCTCACTGGGTCTTTGTTGCAGGTTATACGTAACCTTAGAGGTCCGGGTCCGCCCTCAATTTGAGCCACTTAGTCCACTGGACAAAGATGAAGGCTGCATTAAGCCCCCAGTGGTGATAGGCCAGGGTCTTTCTTCTGATTCACATAGAATCATAGAGTATCAGGGTTGGAAGGGATCTCAGGAGGTATCTAGTCCAACCTCCTGCTCAGAGCAGGACCAACCCCAACTAAATCATCCCAGCCAGGGCTTTGTCAAGTCTGATCTTAAAAACCTCTAAGGAAGGAGATTCCACCACCTCCCTAGGTAGCCCATTCCAGTGCTTCACCACCCTCCTAGTGAAATAGTTTTTCCTACTATCCAACCTAGACCTCCCGCACTGCAACTTGAGACCATCACTCCTTGTTCTGTCATCTGCCACCACTGAGAACAGCCGAGCTCCATCCTCTTTGAAACTGCCTTCAGGTATTTGAAGGCTGCTATCAAATCCCACCTCATTCTTCTCTTCTGCAGGCTAAATAACCCAGTTCTCTCAGCCTCTCCTCATAAGTCATGTGCTCCAGCACCCTAATCATTTTTGTTGCCCTCCGCTGGACTCTTTCCAGTTTTTCCACATCCTTCTTGTAGTGTGAGGCCCAAAACTGGACCCAGGAAGACAGCACCTCCAGCTGCCCAGGGCTGCCTAGCACCATGGTTGGGCATTGGCTCATTACTGTCTGAGAGGAGCGTGTCACCTCCTGGCTCCCCCTGCCACTTCCTGCAGTTCTCTCAGGAACTCCAGTGGTTCAGCTACTGCCACCTAAGAGGTGAAAGCCTGAGGCTACTGCAGCTCATGACATGGCACAGTGGCATGCTGGGAGGACACTAGCAAAATTAACAACCTCTACCTGCGACTGACTACATGTAAATACACTTCTTGCGCACATATAAATCTCCAAGGCTTTTTTTTCAATGTAGCACAGTTGTTCCCCACTAATTAGTTGATTATTATATATTGTTCAACCTACTGTGCCTCCATTTGCAGTTTGCAGCAATTTCCTTACTGCGGTGGCAAGCTTTCCTTGCAATTAGCCGTGCAGGCTGCTGAGCTGTGCTAATAAACCTCGCCTGGCTCTTCCTCTTCATTAGCAAAGTTGCACACGAAGAGTTTTTATGGCAGTGAAACTTACAAGTCGGTGTGACGGGTGCGAGACTTTGGCAGAGCAACCATCGTGTTCGGCAGGTGTTATCGCACCGACCTGCATGTGCCTGCCCTCGTTACTGTCAAAGGTTACACGGAGTTAACACATGAAAGGGAATAAATCCTTACCAGGAGCTGCTTGATAGTCGGGTGTTCCTCTGTCTCCCTTCCTGAGGCAGGCTCCTTATGTACAATCTCCACGCGGATATCGTTCTTGGCTGAAACCACGCCTTTCAGATCTGAGCAAAGAGAGCGCGAAGATGTTACTTGCATGCAGTCATGACAGCTGAGCAAACCCCCTTCTGACATACGTGATTATCGATAACAATGGTTAACATACATAGATCCTACAGTAAAGAAATTGACTCTCTCAGTGACATGTTCTTTGTTTGCCATTTGCAACTGGCAAACCACAATGAATTCTGCAAACATTAATTGAGCTTTGCAACACTCGACAAGGTACTTAAGTAATATGTAGAGGTAGATTAGTATACCACTGAAATGCAGCCACCTCTGAGGTGGAGCATAACAGCTATTTAACAGAGCACAGCAACACTGCACAGCTTCTTCATGACAAGAAGTGAAGAATTATAGTATGTCCAGTTGAATATAATCCTTTAGAGTTTAGATCAAGTGTTGAAGGCCTGTAGCCTAGAATTAAAAGTTCAGTCTCTGTTCATGAGCGAGGAGGAGGGGTTATCATGGTATCAGCTTTGAACTGATGGAAAGTTCATAATGGTGATTCTAAAAGGGCTAGAGCATCAGGGCACTGGGCAGTCTGAGTGTGCTTCCATGTTGACCCGAAGGATCAAAATGTGACCTCTACAATACAAGCAGAATGCGAATGGACCCCTGAAGCCCTCCAGTGTGTGATCATGCTGGAGGAACATGAGCATGGAGATAAAGTAATCTCTAGGGGATCACAAAAGGACAAGCTTCAGTTTTTACTTTCTCTAGTAGCATATTTTCATCCAAACCTCTGGCACCTAGAACACTGGACTGGGAGTAGAACTGGGCAGGAATTTTTCAATGGAAAATGCTGATTTGTCACAGTTACTACATGTGGATTAGAAGGAATTTCTGGTCAAAGCCAGTGAAAACAAAGACGCAAGAGACTGCAGAATGGCCAATATCCGAATGGTTACACATCCTGCTCTCCTCATCCATCCACCTGCAATTTCAGACAATATAATTATGTTCCAATACACAATAAAATCAAATGTTAAAACCCCAGTGTTTCGCAAAACAGAATTCTTGTTTCTTAGCTGGCCCTAACTGAGAGATAACTAGACATTTTCATGATACTTCTGGCACATCCTCCTTTCGCTTGGGTTGGGAACCCCATGAGAATAGCCTTCCGGATGTTCTTCAGGTCCTGGATGAAACTAGAGCATGCAGATGTCTTTGCAACAAGGGGCTAAGTAATGAACAAAGTATTATGCCAACTGAGGCCTGTGTGATTGCCCTACAGTCCCACACGCATTCGTACAGCATGAAGACGGGAAATGGGATTGAGAGGCAGGATTGTTTCGGGAACTACTTCCTGTTGGTTTTCCAAAGGATGGCAGTAGCTCTTTGAAGAAGCTGTTTTGAAAAATAAAATCAAAGCTCCAACCAGCAGGCCTTAAAGGAGAAGAAAGCTGAGGCCGAGATGATATGCAGAGATGGATGTTAATTTAAACAGCCCGATCCAAACAGCCCTAAACTTTGAAGTTTGGCTATATAAGAAAAAGCCCCAAATATCGGGACTGTCCCTACAAAATCAGGACACCTGGTCACCCTAGTCCCAACACTGTATAGGCCAGCCCCTCCATGTTTCTTCAGTGCTCAATTTCTGCAATGGCAAAATGTGCTGGACTGACAGGTGTGGGGTCAGAAATCTTCAGACCCCACAACAAAGGCAGCGCAGCGTAGCCATCCTCCACAAGGCCCTGGAGGAATCTTCACTGGGCAACAGAGGGCAGCTCATTATGGGCACTGACATGTCCATCAGTAGCTGAGACCCCCCTGACGCAGGGCACTCAACAGTTCTCAGAATTTTTTGGCCATTACTGAACGGGACTGGATTTGAATGTATTAGCGCTGAAAGACTCCTTTGTGTCACTCCATCACTCTAGTTACATACTTTCCTTTAACCCTCTCCTGATAATGTATCTTTCTAAATCCAGACCTCACCCTCTACCCCCCAACCCCTGGCACCCAGGTAAGCCCATGAATGCAGCTGTATGAACGTTCCAAGCTTTGGGATGCCAGAAGAATGATTTTGCTCTGTTTTTTCTGTTGCAGTTTCTTGTGGCTTCCTTTTGGCCATCCTAGAGTAAGACTAATGTTCCTCGAGCCAAGGCCAAAGCATTTAATCACAAGGAAAAGCCAATTCTTACCTTGTAGAGCCCTTTCTCAGGGGGTTGCCCTTAAATAATGAGCGGATGGGTCTTGTCATAAAAGAAACAATAACAGACGTGTATATTAAACTAGTTTAAAAGAATCGCGCCCCCCCAGGTAACTCTGCTTCCTGTATCTGTAATTTGTTTGTGATGTGCTTTGCTGCTTCTGCATAAAGCAGGAACAGGAATTGCCTGCCCCAATCCCTGCTGTACTGGTTTTAGACTGTCATTAGCTGAGTCAGGCTTTTCCTGGTCTCTTGAGAAGAAATCGGGTCCGACTAACAGATTTCAAGAGCATCTCTGCGATGGAGAAACTCTGACTTTATTACTGGGTCACCCAGCCCCTTCCACGAGGAGCAGCGCAGGACTGTTTGCTGCAGCACACTCTACTATTGTTTTCAATGATTCAACCAGTGATCCCTTCATTAGCCTCCTGGAGAGACTAACCTACCATTTTAGTCCTGATCTACACTAAAACGTGAGGTTGTCACTTGGTCTGAAAAATTAATGGGAGAACTTGTCCGCCAGCCTATCTCCCACCAATTTGGACGGTGAAGTACCTATGACAGCAGGAGGGTCTATACCGAAGCAGCTCCCAGAAGCAGTGGCAGGTCCCCGCTCCAGTTCCTATGCTGAGACACAGCCAGGTGCCTTTCCGCGCTGCCCCGTCTGCAAGCGCTGCCCCTGCAGCTCCCATTGACCACAGTTCACAGCAAATGGGAAGCTGCAGGGGCAGCACTTGGAGCGGCGGAAGAGGGTGGAGCCCTCTGGCTGCCCCTACCTATAGGGCCAGAGTTGCCGTGGGTTCCCGATCCCTCTCCACCGTAGGAGTTCGAGGGCCGGGTTAAAACATCTGGAGGGCCATAGTCTGCCTGCCCCTGGTCTAGCTTTCAAATTATGTCACCCATTGCCTGCAGGTGTAACTGATGGGAACTTGGTAAACCATTCTGCTGCTAATGCACAGACTCCTAGTGCCCTCTCCCAGAGCTGAGCTTGCTCTGCTGGACTAACGGCAGCACAGCCCAATAAAATGTACCTCTGTCACTAAAGGCAGCAGCTCTGATGCTGAATACAAGCCGAGCAGCAATGGTGAGTAGGAAGCTGCCATTTTTGCACACTAAAGCCACTTTGCTCCATTACCCCTCTCCCAAGCTTTATTCTGGGGCTCCAGGCACACCTTTAGGCAATACACACTGAACCACCTTTGTCAGGGCTTAGCTGCCACTCTCAGGGACAGATTATCCAGCGCCCTGCACCCAGGGGTTCCCATCATCACACACTGGGCCAGATTTTCTGAAGAGGTGCACCCAAGTCTTTTAAAAATCTGCCCATTTATTATGGGAGCTAGGAACTCTCTTAAAAATTGAAACCAGCCCTCTGTGCCATTTTGTCAATGAGGTAAGCAAGCCTAGTCAACCATCAGCCACATCACTGCTACCCGAAGCGTGGCCGCGGAGCACAAAGGCTACACGTAGCCTTTCCTCTGGCGTGCGGAGCGACGCGTTTCATTAGCACAACTGCCTCCCGCGCACATTGTTTATCAAGCGCCAGCCCAACTGAGTGGCTGCGCAGTGACACCATGTGCTGCCCCCCCACAACGCTGTTTAAACAAATTGGCGAGCTCCCTTCTGTCTGAGCGGGGAACAGAACTGGTGGAGCAGGCTCCCAGACGGAAGGCAGACTGCGTGACAGATGGCTGCCCAGGAACAAATGCCCTGCACTCAGCTTGAGAGTTTGATCTGTTTTTCTCAGTTATTGATTGATTTTGGACCATGATCTGAACATCTTTTGGCTCCGGCCCGTTAAAACTGAAGCTATTGAAAGGAAATCTCGCTTTTTGGCTAAGGTCTCTGATGTGGTCTCCACCAGGGAACTCTCTCCAGGCTTTGTAGGGGGACAGGCTCTGTGATCTGACTGGCATGCCCCAATCCTAAAACCAAGTCACACCAGAGTCACAGTTAAGCGTATGGGAGGCCCAGGTTGGGCGCCAATCCTGCCTAGATGTTTGTCTGGAGTTGAGCAAAGTATCTACTGACACATGGACCCATTCATTGTAGTACCTGCACGCCTCTAACATCAATGGCTTTATCCTCCACACCCCTATGAGATGGAGAAGTATTATCACCTCTATTTACAGATGGGAAAACTGAGGCATGGCAAGGTGCAGTGACTTGCCCAGGTCACACAGAGTTCAGTGGCAGAGCCAGGAGCTGAACCCAGCTCTCCTGGGTGTAGAGCATTGATCACAACTGCCTAGTCTTGGTTTCATGTGTGCAATGCATTTGATGGCTGGAATCAGGCCCTGCATACAGACCCTACAACTACTGGCCTCAGCAGTCAGTTTGCCTGTCATGAGGCTATGATCTGCTCTGGGTTACAGCCATGGAACACCACTGAAATCCATGGAAGTTTTGTATATTCAGAACTGGGTCATTTCTTGAGATGCCGAGCTGGAAGCCCCCAAGTTTAAAACCACTCAAACACAGAGGCAGTGCAACACCCCCTCCCCGTGCCCCGTTTCTCCATACCCCACCGGGTATGGAGGTCAGAGCAACAGTTACCTGGCATAGCCCAGATGTGCCATCAGTGACAACCCTTTTATCCACATTATACTGAGGGGGCACTGAGGCACAAAGAGGTGAAGGCCCAGATCCTCAGAGGCGCCACTGAAACCCATGGGCGGAAGGTGCCTAAACACCTCTGAGGATGTGGGAAAAATTGGAGACGTTCCTTTACTGAAGGGCATGAGGAATCTTTGAGAGCTGAGGCTGACGAGGCCCAGCAGACCTACCAATGCACAGAGAGCCAGACAGCAAGCGACTGCCGAATTCTACTCCAAAGGTTTGAGAAAGCAGGCAGCGGGATGCCAGTTGCTAGTCCAACTGTCGTCGCCTTTGAGTAACGGACACGTTCAGTCTCTGGCATTGCTTCCCGCTCTAAGCCTTGGCGCCTCCATCACAGATCTGATCTATCATCATCGCATTAATGTTCGAGTGTATGTCCCGTAAAGAACCCAGCACCATCTGGTTCCATCAAATAAGAAGCGTCTAATGAGCCACATTCACTCCCCTCCTCGGAATGAGAGAGTGTGCAGCTATCTGAAAGCGATGGGGAAAAGCAAGGCTGATTATGTGTGACCATTGACATGGAAACAACAGTTTGCCCCATTTTCTGTCAGACTGCTTGAATCACACACAACGTCGACTGAACGAGTCCAGCGAAACTGAACTGGCTCGTCTCTAGTCCATCAGAAATCCTTCCCAAAATGCACGATGAATGGCTGCCCAAGATTTAATTTGCTAATATCTGCAAGAGCTGCTAATGGGGTTTGGGAGAGTTCAAAACCAGACCATTATTACTCTTAAAAGCGCACACGTTTCTGCTGTACAAGGCCAGCCGTTTGTTACCCAAGTCCAGGAGGAATTGGGGGCTCTTTAATTTCTTTGCAAACAATCAAAAAGGAAAACCAACTGCGTTTCACTGGCAACTAAACAAAGAGCTTATGAACAGCTTTGGTAGGGCTGTTTCTACCTCGGAGTCCCTACAGTTGGAAGCACTTTCAAGGATTGCTTGTTCTTTACCGCTGTCTTAGAAGCTCAAAATAATCACGCTCCTTTCCCTGATGGTTTGATCCTTTTTCATTTAGCCAACAATCACGCTTTAATTTCTTTGTGTTTTTTTTAATGAGGCAACATGATCCTGAGCTGTTTACCCCTTCATTCCTTTCCCTGTGTCTTTCATGTCGTTTTAATTTATATTCCACTGTAGCAAAGCATATACCACCCTAGGCCATACATGAACACTAGAGACTGGAATTTCTTATTACGAACATGCATATTTTATAACGATAAAGTGGTCTAAAAAAATAGACTCTGGAACACGCTTTGCACCCGTTCCTAATTCAGAGGCTGAAACAACTTCAATATTTGTATTCTGCCTGTATGACATAACTTTACACAAGGAAGTATCATCCAGTGGTTAGAGTAGGGTGCTGGGGCTCCTGGATTCCATTCCCAGCTTTGTCACTGATTCTTTCAGCATTGTACAAAGGCTGTCCTGTGCCTCAGTTTCCCCATCACTAAAGCAGAGGTGTTTTGTTGTGTAACAAATGACAGCCAGAGTGGCTCTATAATTTAAATCAGCACAACAGAGATCAGAATTTGGCCCATCTGGTTTTTGAAGTGCATTCAAATCCTCTCCTGGAAGGTGCCTTGGGAGTGCAAAATAGTGTTGACCTTTCTGTAGCCATGTGTGATAGACAGGTTGCCTTAGTGTCAGGCTGGTGAATTCAATATGGAATTCCTTTGTGAATTATCCTGTTCGCCTCCTACACACCCACTCGCCCAGTGTCGCCCTCTCTCCTCCGCTTATGCTTTAATCCCTTGTGCCGGTCAGGCTACCACAGCACAAGTGGGCATTGCAGTCTGCATTCCGTGCCGTGTAGGCAAGACTCAGGCCTCCAAGAGTGCACCAGGCCAGTGGCCTGCAGACCCTCCACTGGATGAGGCCACCAACAATGTTGCTCTGTGAACAGATTGGCCAGCCAACAGGCTGATGCACTGTGGGTCAGGTTGCCACCACCTCTGCACAACATCTCCCCGAGAGAAGAGTTTAGCACAGTCTGTTGGCTTAGGGGCCTGGCCCTGGGATAGGCAACTTGTGGCTGCTCCAGACTCAACCAAAGCTGAGGGACCCAAAGAGTTTGTTACCATTGACTGATTGTTTGGCTTGGCTGATCTCAGACAAGTTCTTAGCAGGCAGGGGTCCCCATCAGCCATGGATTTGCACTCCCCTTTCATCCTGAGATCAAGGGAGGGACAGCACCTGGGAAGTTCCCACTGCCATCCCCCGGGCTCTCACTGTGCAGAGTCTACACAGGTGAGCTCGGTTTCCAGGACTCTCAGCCTGACCCCTGCGATTGTGTTTAAAAGGAAAGAAAGGGAAGGCACTTACTTCTCTGTGAGCGTGCGCAGCAGAAGGCTACGATGGTGGCCATCAGCACCAGAAACGCCACGCCGGCTCCCACAGCGACGCCTATGATCACCGCCATCGGCACCGACTCTGCAAGAGGAACGAGGGAGCCGATGAAATGCAGAAGTGTCTGAGTACCACCTTCCCCTGCCCTGATGCCTAACCCCCCTGGCTGCCATAACCCTACTCGTGGCGAGTGTTGGGTCTATGCATTGGCTTCTTAGCTCTCCTGCCCATCCCTGCCCAATAACTATGCTGGTCTTGAACCCGGTGGATGACGAGTAGTGCACACAAATGAGCTTGACGTAACTTGACTGTCCTCGGGAGGACACAGGGTGTCGGAGAGGAGACGTACACGTATGACTCGTTTCGCTGGCCCCTGGATAGCTCCGTTGCTCTGCTCTAAATGGGGAGGAAAGGTGGGGTTCCAAAGAGTCCTCCGAAATGTACAGTTCAGCTGCATTGGCTGAGCTGTGTTGGGAGGCTAAGACTGGAAGAGCAGGGTGCTGCAACTCAAGATGAAGGTGCCTCGGCTGGGCTCCAGACTGGAACTGCGGAGCTAGTGGAGTGATCATCTCTTCCAGCTGCATGGAAACTTTTCAAAGACCTCGTAATAGAGGCTCAACTTAAATGTATACCCCAAATTAAAAAGAGTAATAAAACCAAAATGTGTCACTGTGGCTAATCAACAAAGTAAAAGGAGGAGTGAGAGGCAAAAGGCATCTTTTAAAAAGTGGAAGTTAAATCCCAGTGAAGCAAATAGAAATGAGCATAAATTCTGGCAAATGAAGTGTAAAAAGATAATTAGGGAGGCCCAAAAAAGAATTTGTAGAACAGCTAGCCAAAGACTCAAAACCTACTAGCAAATTTCTTTTTAAGTACATCAGAAGCAGGAAGCCTACTAAACAACCAGTGGGGCCAATGGATGATCAAGATGCTAAAGAAGCACTCAAGGACAATAAGGCAAGTGCAGAGAAACTAAATGAATTCTTTCCATTGGTCTTCCCAGCTGAAGATGTGAGGGAGATTCCCAAACCTGAGCCATTCTTTTTAGATGACAAATCTGAGGAACTGTCACAGATTGAGGTGTCATTAGAGGAGGTTTTGTAACAAATTAATGAACTAAATAGTAATAAGTCACCAGGACCCAAGAGTTCCGAAGGAACTCAAATGTGAAATTGCAGAACTACTAACTGTAGTCTGCAACGTATCATTTAAATCAGCTTCTGTACCAAATGACTGGAGGATAGCTAATGTGATGCCAATTTTTCAAAAGGGCTTCAGAGGTGATCCTGGCAATTACAGGCCAGTAAGCCTGACTTCAGTACTGGGCAAATTGGTTGAAACTATGGTAAAGAACAGAATTGTCAGACACATAGATGAACATAATTTGTTGGGGAAGAGTCATCGTGGTTTTTGTAAAAGGAAATCATGCCTCGTCAATCTACTAGAATCTTTGAGAGAGTCAACAAGCATGTGGAGAAGGGGGATCCAGTGGATATAGTGTACTTAGATTATCAGAAAGATTTTGCCATGATAGGCTATTAGGCAAAGTAAGCTGTCTTGGGATAAGAGGGAAGATCCTCTCATGGATTGGTAGCTGGTTAAAAGATAGGAAACAAAGGGTAGGAATAAATGGTTAGTTTTCAGAATGGAGAGAGGGAAATAGTGGGTTCCCCCAGGGGTCTGTACTAGGACCAGTCCTATTCAACGTATTCATAAATGATCTGGAAAAAGGGATAAACAGGAAGGTGGCAAAATTTGCAGAGGATACAAAATTACTCAAGTTAGTTAAGTCCAAAGCAGACTGTGAAGAGTTATAAAAAGGATCTCATAAAACAGCAGATGAAATTCAATGTTAATAAATGAAAAGTAATGTCCATTAGAAAACATAATCCCAACTATACATATTAAGTGACAGAGTCTAAATTAGTTGTTACCACTCAAGAAAGAGATCTTGATAGTTCTCTGAAAACTTCCACTAAATGTGCAGCAGCAGTCAAAAAAGCAAACAGAATGTTGGGAATCATTAAGAAAGGGACATAAAATATCACATTTCCTCTATATAAATCCATGGTACGCCCATATCTTGAATACTGCATGCAGATGTGGTCGCCCCATCTCAAAAAAGATATATTGGAATTGGAAAAGGTTAAGAAAAGGGCAACAAAAATGATTAGGGATATGGAACAGCTTCTGTATAAGGTGAAATTAATAAGATTGCGATTTTTCATCTTGGAAAAGATACAGCTAAGGGGGACTATGACAGAGGTCTATAAAAGTATGACTGGTATGGAGAAAGTAAATAAGGAAGTATTATTGGGAGTCACGTGACTGATCACTACCCGCTGATCCAGCGGGTAGTGATCAATCTATCGGGAATTGATTTATTGCATCTAGCGTAGACTTGATAAATGGATCCCTGAGTGCACTCCTGTACTCCACCGCCTTGAGAGGTGCAGGCGGAGTCAACGGGGGAAAGGCAGCAGCCAATTCAGCGCTGTGAAGACACTGCGGCAAGTCGATCTAAGTATGTCGACTTCAGCTACGCTATTCTCATAGCTGAAGTTGCATATCTTAGATCGATCCCCCCCGCACAGTGTAGACCAAGACTGACCCTCCCTATTCTGTAGCTGCTCCCAGCATGTGCCCAAGCTGCCTGTGCTAGCACAGAGACGTTTACATTTGTTAACTGGACAGGAGCTAACTGAGCTATGGGGCAGTGAGCTGGGTTCTTTTCTGCCTCAGGCATCACTCAGCTCCACTCCAGCTGTGGGGCTGGTTTTCGTTGCTGCTGAGATGAGGAGTGGTTAGGGAAACAAGGCCCTTCAACTTGGCAAATGAGCCAGTTTGATCTGGAGTCACGGAGAGAAAATGAATATATGAAATGCCACAGTGCCACTGGGAACACTTCCTTCTCGCTGCACCTTGAATCTTTTGTGTGCGCCCTCCTGGGCTCACAGGACAC
Source organism: Dermatemys mawii (assembly GCA_007922305.1). NCBI lineage: Eukaryota > Metazoa > Chordata > Testudines > Dermatemydidae > Dermatemys > Dermatemys mawii. Next base: position 8,061,433 of record ML677397.1, on the reverse strand, counting down.
CTTCTCCTCTAATCTCAACCTAGCTTTTCATCCCCAGACGCAAGTCAAGCAGTAGCTACGGGGAGGACTGTGCTCTGTGTGAGGACTGATCAAACCTCCCCAAGCTTACGGTGGTGACATGAGAGAGTTGCATGGGGTAAACAGTAACATGGTAAATTGACCTAGGGTAGCACCATCTGTAACAGCACCACCACACTGTTCTGCTACCTCAAACACAGGCTATGGGGGGAACCTGGAGAAACTACAAGCAGGATGCTTAGCAGGGCCAGATCAACAGTCCACTTCCAACCAGGGGCTTATGGGATGGAAGTGGCAAACCATTGTGTCTCAATTTTTAGGGCTGCCCATGGCAATACATGTTATCAGCAACCCTGGGCTCCAGCTCTGTAGCTCAGGGCAGCGTCTTCATGTGGCAATGATAGAGGCGTGTGGCTGTATGAGCCAGGAGCAGGGCAAGGGGAAAATCTGCAGTTCAGACTGAATTGAAGTTGCAGTGAAGACAATCTAAACTGCACACCTCCTCCCCGCTGAGTTCAGTTTAGGAATAATTTATTCTGGTTTGGATAAAACTGATTTGCAATAGCCTTAATCTAAATCAATACATGCCGCTTTTAAACCCAAATCAGTATCCACCTAGTAGTTTGCATTGGTTTAAATAACTGAAAGCTAAATCAGTTTCAATACGCACCTGAAGTCCAATTAGTGCCACTTGCTTATGAAGACACATTCTAAATGGCCTGTTTACTCTGTCCTGAGCTATGGTGCCATCACTGTGTGTGTGCAATGCACTGATATCATTAGGATCTGACAGATGTGTCTCTTTCCCCTTCTCTGGTCAGGCCAGATCTACCCTACAGTATGACTTTGGTATAACCACGTTGCTCAGGGTTCTGAAAAATCCACACCCCTGAGTGACAGTTATACCAGCCTTAACACCCCAGGTAGACAGCTCCTCTCATGTAGGTGGATTAACTAAACCAGTGGGAGCTGCTCTCCCATCAGCGTAATGTCTTCACTAAAGCACTACAGCTGTGCCATTTGAGCATTTTAAGTGAAGACCTGCCCTCAGTCTCGTCCAAATGGATCAACACCCAATACCATGGCCCCAGTGCCACTAACCCAAGTTCAGGCTGAATTTTCAAACCCATGACATTTGAGTGGGCTCAGAGTTAGGCAAAAAGATCTTTGCCCATCCCTAGTTCATCTTGAATTTCTGGTGCCGGCACAGAATGGAAGCTAATCCTTGCAGCCCTCCCTTCTCAAGAAGCAGAGGGATTAGTCAGTGGAAATTAGTTACTTTCTAGATGGAAATTGATTCTGCTCATGCAGGTATGCCTTATAAATGAACAATTTTCTAGGAAGTCTAGAGAAAAAATGTCCCCATGCTTCCCTCTTTCAAATTTGAGCAAACTCTTATGAGTTATTACAAACTTTTCTCCCTAAAGCCAGTCTTTGCAACATTATACCACACGCCACCTTTGAATGGATCCCGCTAATACCACAGACGCATCTCGCCATGTTCTACTACATACACCATGTCTTTCTTTGTACCTTCATTGAGAAGGCTTGTGCCTTCACTTGGATGGTGTATACTAGAGCTTGTGAGTGGGTTGATATAAGCCACAATGCATGGGGAGGTCATCTGGTTAGAAACATGAGAGGGTAAGGGGTGAGCCATGAACATCCAGGGAGAATCAGAAGAGGTTTGGTCACCCACTTCTTTGAGCCACCTGAATGGGAACATCTTATGCTAGGCAAAGCTCATGCAGACGATGAAAACTCATCGAGAAGAGCAGACATCACAGAGCTTCTGCAATTACTTGTTCCTCCTAGAGAAACAAGGAACGCCAGGTGAGCAGAGAGATGGGAGCCTGGAGACACTGTCAATGCCTGCTAGTTCAGCATCAAGGGAGCAGGAAGTGAGATCCAGAGGCAAGTGAGGGATTCTTAATGATGGGGTTTGGTCCTAGATGAGTGATGTGCCAGCAATGAAAGGAGCAGGACACAGGGAATGGGAAAAGCTGGCTCCTGGCAGGGATAGCACCAAGGGCTCTCCTGGGATGGAAGACACAGTCACTTACAATGGAAAGACACAATGAGATGGTCAGGTGGCCAGGGATGGTAATGGGGGGGCCAGCAGTAACAGTGAACAGAGCTGACAAAGAGCCCAGTGGTGCAATTTGGTGATTCATCAGCTCCAGTCCCTCAGGAAGTCTAATCCAGGCTTTCTGGAGAGTGCTGTGGCTTGAGGAGATGAGAATACAACTAACAACAGTTGGTGACAAAGGCAATGCATCCTGCAACTGTCTGCCCCGTTTCAGGTCTATTCCTCTCCCATCTAATGCTGACAGTGGCTAACTCCCTCCCACTAAGTTGGGGAAAGGTGTCTGAAAGTTCATTGCCCCTCTTGAAATCCACTGGTTTGCCTATGTATTTCCCCATAATAATACTTAGCATTTATACAGAACGTCTCATGTGTAAACTCCACAGCACTTTACAAAAGGGTCTAAGTATTAACAGATGGGGAAACTGAGGCACCAAGCAGTCACATGCAGAGCTGGGACTAGAACCAGGGCTCTTGACTCCTAGTCTGTGCCTTGTCCATTGGTTCCTGCTGTCTCTCAGAGCCTTTGAGAGATCTCTTCCTGCCCTCCCCTTGTCTGCCTCAGGAAAGGTAAAGCTAGAAGGAGGCTGCTGAATGCTAAGGTGTGAGAACACAGCTGGGGGCAAGTCACATATTCACCTTCAGCTCATGATTCCATACCTGCTTCCATACCAGCTCCTGATTTCATTTCCGTACCTGTTTGAAAATAAAGCAAGTGTCTACAGCCTTGCCAAGCCCAAGTGCACACGTCAGTATCACTGATCAGGCAGGCTCTTTGCTGCTGGAGGATGCAGTGGTGCATGGACGTTTCCCTGAAATAGGTATGCTCTACCACCCTAGTCTGAGGTTCCACTGCATGGGGACTGGGAGTTACTGTCTGGCACTACACTGCAGATTGCTGCGTGGATATGAATTCGGAGTAATGTAGAGCCCCCACCTCATGGATCTGGCACCGTTGTACAGTAGGGACAACCACTAGGATTCAGCTCTGCTTTCCTATACATTCAGCCACTGGGAATCCTTCCCCTGGGCTGGGATCTAACTCCACTACCATGTCACCTGCTAGGACCCTTCTCCATCTCCAGCAGTCACCAGTGCCCTTGCAGGACCCAACTAAAGCATTCTGCATGGTCGCCCACACCCACTGGTGTCCAGTTCCACTCCGTGCAGTGTCACAGCTGGGTTCCACACCCATTGCCCTGCAGAGCTGCCCACTGGGACCCCGTTTGTTGGTTCTGTCCACTGGGAACCCACCTCATTGCCATGCAGAGGCTCTGACTGGCAGACAATCGGAAAAAACACTGTTTGCATTGGAAGAAGCGCAAGGCCAATTTTGAGGGGTTCATTTAGCTCTGATTTAATCTGGATGGCAGCCTTGCTCATATAAATCAGAGCTTAATGAGAACAATCCACCTGCCTGCCTGGGCATTTAATAACATAGACTAGGACTGGAGTCCCTCCAGGAGCAAACCATTCTCTATAAAGGCAGAGACCCCCCCAGTGTGGAAGCCCCCAAACTGCCCCACAATTACTCCGAGAGCTGCTTAACTCTTTATAGGAGCTGCCCTTCCCTCCTTCTCTGGCTGCAGTGGGTTCCATCTGTCCAGCCCTCCCAAAACTTGCATCTGGCATGCCAGTCGACAGGAATTCTGCTTGAAGCTTTGCGCACCAGGCTGGCCCACTTGGGTCTGTGTCCTGCTTCACCGCTTGGGCACGGAGCAACGAGATGCAATAGCAGGCACTGAGCTGCTGTCAGCTTGCATGGCATGGACCCAGTCAGAACTGCCTACCAGGGTTTCATTAGCAGATTCTGCCGCCGCAACAAATTTCTGCTTTGGGCCCTCTTTTATGTGGACGGCCACTGTAGCACGTAGCCTCCTCCAGTCCTCAGCATTGCAGTGTGTGGTGGAACAGGGGCTTCTGAGCAGAGCACATGGCAAATAACTCCCAGTGGCCTTTACCCTTCCGCTGCTGCTTCACTTGAGAGAGCTCAACACTGAGTCAATACCCCTTGACTTCAATGAGCAGGAAGGGGGTTTACAGACTACTCGGACCCAGAGTGAGCCATGCAAAAAGCCACTGATACCTCCCAGTCATCAGTGTGCAGCCAGCATCGGCTCTGCGGAGCGTTTCCCATCTCCCAGGGACATAAAGCTTCGGGAGCTAGGGCCATCCAACAAGCCTTCCCAGTGTCTTCCTAAAACATCCCAGTTTCCCTTTGACATGTCTTCCGAATATCATAGCACCTCCCTGGTCTTCTGGAGCAGCCAGCTGCTAATTCCCCATGCCCAGGAACCTCTTCTGGTTTCTAAGCACCACGTGTGTGGCTCTCACCTTGTTCTTTCAGCCGGATGATCTCAGTGTCTGAGCCGAAGCTGTTCCAGGCAGTACAGTTGTAAATGGTCTGGAAATCGGCTCGGACAATGTTGCTGATGGTCAGTGTTGAGATGACGCCTTCCTCTGTGCTGACTGTCTCCACCGTGTAGCGCCCTGAGGTCCCAGACTCCAGCACGTTCTCCTTCCAGGACCAGGCCTGTAAATCAACAGGAGGGTTAGTTTTGTTCATTTAGGGCCTGGTTCTTTTAGAAGGGCCTCAGCTTGGCCTGAGGTGTGCATCCCTAAATAATTGTGGACACAGACGGTAGCCTGCGGGTGTCTAATGTGGAAGGGGAGTCAGTTAGGGGTGGGACCTTCAAAAGTATTTATGAGACTTAGGAGCATGAGTCTCACTGAAAGACACAGGAACCTGTGCTCCTAAGTCACTTAGGTGCTTTGGAAAATTCCACCCTGGACATTGAAGTGCCAGTGGCTAAACTGCAGCCATTAAAATTCAAATGCAGCTGGCGCCTAAGTCCCTTTGTGACTCTAGCTGTCTCACCACTGCACCACTCAGTTTCCCAATGCATGGGATGCAGGGATCCGCCAGAACCTTTTTCCATAAGCAGCCAAGGGCTTTTTCATCCCCTGGTTACAGAACATGCTCCATTTCTGTCTTTGTAAAACCTTGGGAATTTCCCAGCCAGTCAAATGTGCAAAGTCACTGCCTGCGGCCCCAAAGCAGCTTGCTTATTACCAAGGTGATTAAACGCCACCGGACTTCTCCTTTAATGATTTCACACAGGATTAGAATGTGGCCCTAACCTCATTATCTAGCATAGGGCTGGCCAGGTGCTAGGATGGGCAGCAGCTTCTCTCCTGCTGTAGGAGCCCATTTAGTATGGAGATAGGAGACGGGCCTACTCACGATTCTGTCAGGCGGAGGGGTGCTGCGGATGAAACACTTGATCTGTCCCTTCTCCCCGTGCAGTGCGTGCTGCGTCTGAGTGCTGGAAATGATGGGAGGGCCTGAAAGAGAGGAGAAGGGGTGAAACCCCCAGCTGACTTCCTGCCACCCCTTCCACATGCAGGGGGACCCCACAGCAGGAAATAGCGTGTGATGCTAATGAAGAGTAAGCAGCACAGTATCCCTGCCAGGGAAGGGGCTTTTTTGGGGGGTGGGGCTGGGAGGAGTCTATCAGAGATGCTGTTACAGATGCATTCTTCTCCAGAGATCTCAGATCAAACCTCCAGGGGAGTGGGGATCTGCATCATGGACACAGTGCAGACCAAAGACCCAGTAAGGGGATCAAAAGCTCTGCTTTCAGGCCGGACTGTTCCCCAGCTCTCTCCAAGTCCACAGTGGAATCGCTGACACAAACTGTAAGAGACCCTCACTTCTCACCTCTAAGGCAGTTCCCACACGGGGCTAAGCTGTTCTTCCCCTTCCTCTCTCCTGTCTCAGGCGCCCTGTGGCCAGCCAGCAGAGGGAGCCCTTGCACAATGCAAGAGGCACCCTGTCTCCTGCTCGCCCTAGAGGCGAAAGCCCCACAGGCTGTTCTGAGCCCCTCATTATTTCATGCTATAATAAGATCCTGTGATGGGGTCGCTCAGGGAGTGCAGTGGCAGCCTCGCCTGAGCAGCTGTTCCCATTACCCAGTGCCTGCATTCATTAGGGGACGATTACACTAATTCTTCCCCTTTGGCTTGTGGGGCGAAATCTGAACGAGCGAGGTGCAGAGAGAGCTGGCAAGGGCTTTAGGTGCCTAAAAATGCAGCAAGGTGCCTAGTGGAGCCTTTCAAAATGTCTAAGCAGATTACGTGCCTAACTCCCATGGTTAGAACGGTCATTAGGTTTGTACCTTGCTTAGGTAGCTCTGAAAATCCCACGAGGGATTACAGTGGCGTCACTACAATGTAGTAGCTCTGCCAGCATAACCCCAGAGCCTACAGCCAAGTTTTTCTGCTGGGGAAGGAAAACCACCTACCTCAAGCGCTGGTTGCTAGATCATAAGGACATAAGAACAGCCATACTGGGTCAGACCAAAGGGCCATCCGGCCCAGTATCCTGTCCTCCGATAGCGGCCAGTGCCAAGTGCCCCAGGGGTATGAACAGACCAAGGAATCATCGAGTGATCCATCCCCTGTCATCCATTCCCAGCTTCTGATCAATGGAAGAATGCTTCTACATAGGGGGCTAGGTTGGCATAGCTACATGCCAGAGAGTGTGGATTTTTCACACCCCTGTGCACCATCTCTATGTCAATCTAAGCTTTAAGTGTGGGCCTGTCCCTAGTCTGGGCCTTGGGAGCCCAGGGTTCAGGTCCCTGTACTGGCACAGACTTCCTGTGTGACCTGGGGCAAATCACTCTGCCTCTCTGCCTCAGTTTCCCATCTGTACAATGGGGCAATAGCACTGCCCTGCCTCTCAGCAGTGTTGAGGATAAAAACAGTAATTTTTTGGAGATGCTCATACTCCTATACTACAGTAAGAGGGACTATGTAAGTACCATAGATGGCTGTTATCACTGCACTCAGCCACTATGATTTCCAGAGTTCTTAAAAGGGCTTATAAATTCATCAGGTTGGAAATAAAACTGACCCATTCTGACCCAGCCCTTAGCCACAGGGTGAGGTCCCAAATCCCCTACTGAGCTGCATGCTACCATCTGCAAGTAGTGGCTTCTCTTTGATTTCAGCCACTTGGCAATAGATGGAAGATCTTGTAACCAAAGCACAGGTCTGCACGTGGGGATCTGGGTTTGGATTCTGACTCGAAATCACTTCCCTTCCGTGCCTCATTTGCCCATATGGAAAATGGGCCCCGTAATACAATAATAATTGTTAGCACTGTGTTTTGAGATCCTCCAGCAGAAGGGGTTACAGAAGCACAGAGTATTATTTAATGGCGCCATGCGATTATTATACAAACAGAGCTGAGTTCATGTAGTCCATCCCCAGCCAGGGCAGGATTGTTCTCCAGAGCCCATTTTTCTAGCGCACTCATATGTACAGCGTATTGTCTCTTGTGTGTGACAGAGCTCATTGGAGACAGCCAGGTTCTTCTCAGCCCATTCGTTCCCTGGAGCTCTGAGTTAGCGGCAATGGGGCAAATGCCAGCCCTGACATCCTTCACAGGAAGCGGGTGGTTTTTGTGCCTTTGATTGGAACGAGGGCGATTTCAACCTCGGGACTGCGAAACATTTAATTTCATTCTTTGCATTAAAAACATACACGGCTTGTGGGGCGAGTGAGCCATTCCGTGGGGACGCTGGCAGCCAGGCTGCTTACTTGGTGGCTTGTTTTACATTTGCCGCCTGCTCCGGGGGTGGATCGGGGCCCTTCATGTGTGCAGCCACCTCTGGAAGGGCGTGGAAGCTGGGGGATGGAGCTGAGCTACAAAACAGTTGCAGGGCAGGTGGGCTCAGCATCATCCTGGGGGGGTCTCTCTCCTGCTCTCCAAGCCCGGAATGGTTAGAACTTCACCCTCTCCCGCTCCACTGCTCCCCAGTGTCTGCGCCATGTAAGAACAGTTGCTGTCTGGAAGGCCAAGAACACGGGAATCCAGCAGTGCTTAGTCTGCTGGATGGCATGGCGAGGAGGGGAAGGTTAGGCTTCCTGCCACTCTCGCCGGGGAAGCGAATGCAAATGAGGGAACGGCTACCAGCTATGCTCTGGAGCTGCCACCGCAAAATTAACTTTCTGTGGTGCAGATTAGAAAGAAAGGGGCTCGCCTTTGGAGCATTTAACCTTCAGGGTGGGAGAGGTCAGGCCCCTACCTCTTCCAGCGAGGACTTCGGAGTGAACAGGGATTGAGGGAGAATGATTCCAGGGGAACAGAAAAAGTGCTGGCATCATAATTACTGTTTATTGGCCCCTTAATTAAAATAGATTTACATTTCTGTAAGCTGTTGCTGCGGCTGCTGGCAGACAGGAAAACAGCAACAAGCCAGGATCCAGGCATGGTCTGTGCATCAGGGTGAAGACAATTAGCTCCTCTGACGGGGCTGCAGTTGGCAGGATGCAGGCTGCCCCTGAACTAAACATTCTGTACGCTCGCTTCTTGCTCAGCTGAGCTGGAACATGCTCCGAACGCCCATGGCACAGGGGGCTGCTCTGCCAAACACAGCAAGCAGGGCAAAGTCGACTGGCAGAAGCAAGAGCAGTGGGTCATACTTTGCTCCTAATGACCAACTGGGGTGCTGAGCTTTGTTCTGAATTCACATCTGTGGATTACGGTGGAAGATCTCCTCCCCGCAACACACGCACATTCATGCATACACACATGCATACACACAGACTACTTTTCATGCATTGACACACAGGAACACAAATATTCATGCACATTCACACTTTTTTCATGCATAAACACAGATGCATGCATATATATACACACACATACTCATACACACACACATTCAGATAGATTTGTGCGTACACACACAACCACAATGGCGTGATGCATGCAAAATACACGTACACTCACTCAACCATACATATTTGCACACATCCACACACTCACATACATACTTATTCTCCATCTGTCTCTCTCACACACTCACCACACAGAAATCCTCATTTCCATAACATGCTTTTGAACAGAGCTATTTGCAGTCTGCAAAGAAAAGTCTGAACGTGCATTTGGATTTTCAGAAGGCGGCGCTTTGGCTGAATTAGCACCATTTTAGGATTCCCCTTCCACACATTCTAAGGAAGGAATGGTTGTTAAAAAGGACAGTTTTAAGCAAATACTGCAGAATATTTGCAACAAGCACATTTTGAATTTGCAAACATGAATGTGTCTCATATGTAATTTAATTAAAAATGCTACATTCTATAGAACCAGTAAAACTGAAGAGTGAAATTTACCCCACTATTGAATTCTCAACCAGAGAACAGGAATACATCATCTGACTACACTGTCCAATCAAAATATCTCGCCTATTCAAGACAGAACAAAACGCATGCAAACAAGCCCCAGCCTAAGAATTATTCACAGAAATTATTTGATGAATAATTCTGAATACAGAATACACTGGAGAAAGTCAAGATTTGTTGATGGCTAATTCCCAAGCAGAGGTGAAAGTCACGGAATGACTCATAAGAGAAAATGGAAAACATTATTTTGCAACACTTTCCAGAGAAGTAATTTTCACTGACATCTTCTGCCCAGGTCTGGTTCCAAATTATTCTCCCAGCTCTGTTCTTACATAAGCAGTCCCTTGCATTCACCTATATACCTAGGCAGTTGCTCCTCCATACACATTCACATCCACTCTGGCACATATGGTTTCATAGATAAATACTCACTCCTTACAAGCAGGCAAAGGATAGTCTTTTCACAGGACTGGCCTGGGCCTCTGTCACAGGTTTAGGCCAAGATTTTAAAAAATAATGACTAGGCATGTGGGATGCCTCCATTATTGGATGCTCAACTTGATTTTCAGGCAGCAATTGTCACGCAGTCTCTGGGCAATGCTCTGGAACTACTGCATATGAAGCCAGACACTGGGGGACTGGCAAAGGGTGTGTGGGTACCCAGAAGGGTTTTCCTACAGGAATGACAATGGCTGCCCTCTCAGAAGAGGAGAGGGCCCAAAAAGAAATCAAGAGTCACCTGTGTAGGAGCAAAGGAAAGAGCAGGGATGGGACCACAAGTGCAATAGAAGACAGAAAACCCCAGACGCCCACTTCTAGGTGCTGGACGGAGAGCCCTAGAGATGCCCCTACACCACTGAAGCCCTCCAAAAGGGCTTACATGTGGACTTAAATCCAATCAGTGTGGAGTTCAGAGATGCCCAGGCATCTGCACTGATTGGAATTTCATGCAGACATGTAGGATGTCATTTCCATGCCCCCTTACATGACAGAGCGGAGATGCTCTGGCCTCAGCTGCAGTACACTGGGTGCTTAGGGTTGCCCCCAGCTGTTCCTGGACTTGTTCTGTGGGCATCAATCTCCAGGCTTATCCACCTGGCATCTTTCACCAGGGCTACCATCCACGCCTGTGCATTTAAAGTTTAAAAAGGGGGTGAGGAGAGGTCATTTCAGCCTCCAAAAGGAGGGAGAGATTTTCAGTGGGAGTGAAAACATGTTTTAGGTGCTTTTAAAAAAGTCCCCTGCCCTGGGTATGTGTAGAGCTCCCAAGGCTCCCCTCCGCACACACTGGGGAGAGAGAGAACGCAGCACCTCGGAAAATCAGGTCCCAGGCATCTCTGGTTTGGATCCAAACAATGGAGACACCCAACTCAGTGGCCACTTTGCCTGTAGTGGCTGTAGGTGACTTGCCCAACGCGGTGCGCTGAGAAAGAGGCTCAACTCCGAGGGGCGCAGCTGGGTGTGGCAGCATGACTTCCGAAACGCAAGGGCTCGGCTGCTTTGCACACGGACCCTCTGCGTGTCACGCTGGCCTCCCGGCACTATCGCTTTCCTGCAGCTCTGCTGGCCTGCCCGTGTCACTCGCTGCTCATGAAACGCCCAAGGTCAACCAGCAGAACCAAGAACAGAGCACAGCTTTTCAAGTGGGGCCTTCACTACAGGCCATAGCGTGCCCCTCTATGTCAAGCTGAATGCTAGTTCCAAGTTCTGGGAGCACTGCAAGGAGCAGCGACATCAAAGAAAGAAAAAAGCCTGAGCCGAGAAAAATGGCCTAAATGATAACAAATAAAATGAAATAATAATGATGATAAAAGGATCATTTTCCCCAGGGATAATGGATTTTAAATAGCACAGACGCCAGCAGCTTTGGGTCTGATTATTGCTCCAGGAGTTCAGAGTCAGACGCTTAGCATCATGTTAACAGCATACGACTAAAGACCATTTGGTGAAATAATAGTGTAAAGTTGAAGCCTGTTTGCATCTGGGACTGGAGTTTGAGTCTCCAACAGGAGGCGGCTGCTCATGAAGGCTGCCAATCTCCTGGCCTGGGATTCAGTGCTATGTGTCAGTCAGCCGACAGGCAGTAAAAGGCTTTAAACAGGGTTGCTATGGATATAAATGGCGGTGCTATTGGTTGTGGTTATTTTTAGCATCGCGGTGCCAATTTATTTGCGCAGCCCCAGAGGCTCACACAAAAGAGAAGGCAGATTGCTGACTCTGGAGCCTTTAAGGAATCAAAGGAAGGTCCGAACTTCCCTGGGGCACCAGAGTCAATATCCGCCTTTCCTTTGAGGTCTTTGCAGCATTAAAATCTCTTGGTGGGGGAGGTTTCATTTTAACTCCTTCCATTCAGCAGAAGTTCTAGACGATGAGCAAACAGCAGAACCCACTGGTTCTGGGCCAGTGGGTCGCATTGGTCACTGGTATGGCCAGCAATAAGCACTGGCAATGCAAGCTTCATTTTGATGCAGTAAGGCAGGTAGATGGACCATTTAGTCCATCTATGCTACTGCTACGACCCCTGTTGCGGGAATACTGAGCGCCTCACAGTTGTTAATGTACTGTTCTTCACCACACGCCTGCAAGATGGGGGCAGAACTATTACTCCTGTTTTACAGCTGTAATAGCTCTGAATCAGGCCCTTTTCAGGAGAAAAGGCCTGATTCTACAACCACCAAGGTCAACAGCAACCCACTCCCCCCTTGACTTGACTGGGGCCGGATCACCACAGGGCTTTGTCATGGTCACATAGGAAGTCTGTGGCAGTGCAGGGAATTGAGCTGGCATTTCCCAAATTCCTAAGCATTGGCCCCACTGGCCTTTGTCAGCTGCTCAGCTGTCAATAAAGCTGTGTTGAGTGAGGCATAACTGTGCATTAGAGTCCACAGAGGGGATCCACCAGGTCCCTCTGCCAAGTATACCATCCCAAATGGACATCTCGGGAAACTGAGGCACAGAGCGGTGACACGATTGCCCCAAGGCCATGCAGCAGGATACAGGGCATTTCTGGCTCCAATTCCCGCCACCAGTTTCTCACAGCACACTGCCTCACCTGAGGAGACCTTGAACTCAGGCCCTGGGATGGAAAGGCAGAGAGGTTACAAAGTGAGCTATCAAGTTATAATACAGCCGTCTCTTCCATTAACTGGCCCTCCGATGTCAAGCCACCCATGCTAGGCTGACAGGATTCCTTGGGTCTCTGACCCAGCGAGTGGTGAGTAATGAGAGGGAACTCTCATTGCAGGTGCTGTGGTCTGTTGTTCCCCATGCTGAGCTCAGGTAATACAGGCCCACAGTTCTGCTGCACCGCCGCAAATGGCGGGCATTCATTCGAGTCAGCCAGCTAGGACTAGCCGATGAATCAATACCTGCCCTGCTGCTCCATGAGGAGATTTTGTCTCCTGCTCCTATGCCGTCAAGGAGGAAGGTTGCTCCAGACGCCTGCTCGCGCCATGGGGACAGTCACAGAACCTTGTGTTAACATTACTATCTGGCGGCCACAATGTAACAAAGAGAAGAAGGGATCTAGATAGACGGGGATGCCTGGCAAGGTCACCAGCCGCTCGCCTCTACTGCAGATTGGTTTGCGCCGTGTCTCGCCTTCCAGCCGATCGCTCATTTATCCTTATTATTGCAATGGCCCATTCCCTGATAAGACTGCCCCATCAGAAGGCAGGAGACGCGCTCTATCAGGGGCCAGCAGCAGGCAAAGCACAAACTGTTGTCTGAGCTGTGAATTGTTTTTCAGAGAGAGAGAATATATTGCATGTGCCTCCTCCCTGTGAGGAACGGGTTTGTGCCGAGTGGCTAGGACAACGCCCCCATTCCTGGCCTTTAATACCCTCTGCCCCTGCCCTGCCAGGCACAGAATAGTATCATTATTTATTCCCTGTGGTCACTGTATTGGCTAGGAGCCCCAATCATGGGCCAGACCCCACTGTGCTAGGCACTGTACAAACACGGAGCAAAAAGCCAGTCCCTGCCCCAAAGAGCACTTGTTCATCTCTAGCACCTCTCAGAGTCTGTCTTGACTAGGCTGAAAGGTGTGGTGAAGATGTCAGCTAGCCCATTCTGGCTTTCTAGTGTAGACGAGGCAGTGTTGGTTTTACCATGTGTAGACTGGCTGAATTGGAGCTTGGTGAGGCTTCAGGGGCACTTTACCACACATTTAAAATAAAGCGCATGGTTAATTTCTCTCCTGGAGAGCAACAGTTTCCTGATTCAGGGCCACCACGCTTTACAAATAGACATTACACTTAATAACATCGCTGGGAGGTAGGCGGGCTTTCCATTTTACAGATGGGGAAACCGAGGCATGGAGCGGTTCAGTGATTTACCCTTGGCTGCCCCACAAGCCCTGAGATCTATATGAATAGGCAGCATCCCTTGTAACCTTTAGCACAGGGCACTCACCGAAGAGGTGAGAGACCCCCGTTCATGTGAGGAAGGAATCTGAACAAAGGTCTCCCACAATGCTGGTGAGAGCCCTACTCATTACTCTAGAGAGGCATTTTTGATCTCTGGTTGGCGCAATGCAGAGTTATTTATTTATCCACAGTGGAACAGCACTCACAGGAGAGATGGAGCGACAGATACACGTGTCATAATATTGCACCCTCCTGAGCCTTAGTCCCCGTGGTGGATCTAGCCCACTGTCCCTGACCTAAGGAGTTTACAATCTAAGGCTAAGACAACAGACAACAAGTGGGCAGACAGGGGAGTCCAAGGTAGCAATGAGATGATTGTATTGTAATCCAGATTTGAATCCAATTTAAAATATGAGATGCCAATTTTCTCTCCAAAAAAAGTGGGTCAGATTTTCCAAAGAGCTCAGAAGAGAGATAGACAGAGACAGACGGACAGACAGATAGATAGAGAGCATGGTGATCAATAGATAGACAGGCTCGAGCTGAAAAATTCAGATCTGGACACAGATTTCATATAGCCTGAGAAGTTGTGGGTTCTTGGGTCTGGGGTTTTGATTTGGGACGTCAGCTGTTTAGTTTTTTTCATGGCATCTGGCTACCCTGTATGGAGAAGGGCCACTTACAGACATCTGAGCCAGGATCAAGGTCTGGAACACCTCTAAAGTTCAGGGGCATTCTGATCAGAAGTTTTGTTTCAGGACCACCTTTCCCTGTGACACACACATCCCTCTAGAGGCGTCTTCTCCTTATTCCGTCAAACCCATTTATTCTCCAAGCCCTGCTCACGAAGAGGTGTAAAACAGCAGATTTGCTGCTACATACATCCCTAATTTTGTGTGCTTATGCTAAGGAGCATGCTAGGGAATCGATTCCCAGCAGGTCTGCAAAGTCAAGAAGCTGAGGGAGGATATTTCCTGAGTGGCACCAACTTTATTTGCTCCCCTGTCAGCACTGCAATGTAAAAATCAAAGCCGGTTTCAGCTCCAGGGGACACGGGGGAAGCATTTCCCATCCCGCTCCCCACACACATGGCTTTGGCACAGTAGTCACTTGCTCTGAATTCCGGAGGTGTATGTGACTGGTGGCAGGAGGCGAGCAGGTTCTTTGCCATTTTTAAATTTGCTGCTTCGTGTCCTTCAAGCAATTTTAATTGTAATTAAAATCCAGCCGCCAAATGGTGTGGAGAGTGTGAGAGGCTGTGGGCAGGGTGGAAGACAAGGGAGTGGTTGGATTTCCATGGCCCTGCAGTCTTGCCCTGGGGTTTTCTTTTTAGAATTACCTGCATTTCAAATTAAATTCTCTTAATGACAGTGAATTGGGCCTGGAGCCTGCTGTTTTGCCAGACAGGTGACAGACTATGCAAATTCCATGCTCTCCTTACATTGTTCCCAGTTAACCCAGCACTGATCCTTCATGGAGCATAGTTCAGTGGACAGGGCATAAAGCTGGGAGTTAGCCCATTACCACTCTAGAAAGAGATCCTGGCGTTACCATGGATAGTTCTCTGAAAACTTCAGCTCAATGCATAGCAGCGGCCAAAAAGGCTAGCAGAATGTTTAGGAACTATTATGAAAGGAATAGAAAATATCACAATGGCACTATATAAATCCCTGGTTCATCTATACCTTGAATACTGTGTCCAGTTCCAGTGGCTCCATCTCAAAAAGGACAGAGTAGAACTGGAGAAGGTTCAGAGAAGGGCAACAAAGCTGATGCTGAGTATGGAATGGCTTCTGCATGAGGAGAGACTGAAAAGATTAGGACGATTCAGCTTAGAAAAGAGACAATGAAGGGGAGATACGATAGAGGTCTATAAAATCATGACTAGTGTGGAAACAGTGAATAGGGAAGTGTTATTTACCCTGTCCCACAAAATCAAAAGCAGGGGTCATGCGATGAAATTAATAGGCAGCAAACAAGAGGAAGCATTTTTTCACACAACACACAATTAACTGGTGGAACGTGTTGCAATAGGATATTGCGAAGGCCAAAGTATAACTGGGTTCAAAAAAGACCTAGGTAAGTTCATAGAGGATAGGCCCATCAATGGCTATTCGCCAAGATAGTCAGGAATACAACCCCAAGCACAGGTGATCCTAAATCTCTGAATGCCAGAGGCCAGGAGAGGAAGCCAGGAGTGGATCACTTCACTGGCCTGTTCTGTAAACTCCCACTGAAGCTCTTGTACTGGCCACTGGTGGAGAAAGAATACTGGGCTAGGTGGAATATTGGTCTGACCCGGTATGGCCGTTTTTATGTGTGTAAACAGGCTGCATTTCCCTGGATATCCCAAACTAGCTGGCACGAGGGGGTGAAGATTCAACAACAACAACAGGAAAAGACAAGTGAATCATATTTTTTCAAATTTCAGGAAAAATATAGTTTGACCTCGGGACAAACGTCCAGCCTGGATGTTTCTCTCACCTGCACTGGCTCAGCCCATCTCTAGACAAGAATTCAACAATATTTCCATAATGTCATGATTCGATTTGTCCCTCTGAGGTACAATCAACACAGTGTCCACAGGATGTGGAGTAATTGCAGTATGTCTGGTTAGGAACCTTGCAGGTCTATCTGAGGGTGGCATTTGCCCTCAGAGCAAACGTCCAAGTGGAGGCCAAACTTCCCACCATGAGCTATTCATGTAACAGGGACAAAACAACAAAGCTCTCTCATCACTTTCCAACAGAATAATGATATAGAGATGTTAGGTACCATTGACTGTCAGAGACACCTCCCGTTCGCCGGCGCCCACCCGCGGAACCACTGCTCGGCAGACATATTTCCCCGCATCCTCCTGGCGGACGCTTTTTAACATTAATGTGTTTTCGTTGCTCAGGACCTGAAAGAGAGGAAAGGTGTGTTTTAAAGAAGGGCAATGCAAATTCATCCAGAAACGTGAATCTGTTCTGAAAAACAAGAGAAACATTTACAGTCCATTGCTCAGGGTTTCAGCCCCAATGCTACAGGTCTGCTATAAATGTAATCCTGTTCATCAACGTTAGGTAGGAAATGGCTTCCCCATCTTACAGATATTTTCAAGAGTTCAAAATTTGTTCTTCTCCTAAATCAGGACAAAAAGTTGAAGTCTTAAAACTTTTCACGAATAAAGAACTGAATTATTCTTCAGTTCAAGTCACTTAAAATGTTTTTTTGGGGGGATAATTTCAAAATATTTTATTTTAATTTACAGCTTTCCCCTCCAACTTTTTTCAGTCTAATTAGCTTAAATTTTGAAATAAAAAATAATTTCCAGACTGGAAAACTAGAATTGTTTCTTTAGAAAATGTCAAAACAAATTGTTTTGACAATTTTGAAACTTTTTCCAAAAATGTTTTGTCAGAAGATTTATTGAAATTGACCCTGTTTCACAAACAGTTTTGGTTTCAAAGTGCTGGCATTTTTCAATAAACAAATGTGTTATTGCAACATTTTGGATCAGCATTAATGCTACTATAGTGTAACTCTGTCCCCCTCTAGTGACTGGACCATATACAGCATATATACATACAGAGACTCTGCTACTGCCTCCCAGCAAAGAGACTATCATTGGTTCATTCAAAGAATAATTCTAAAAAGAATGTTATTTTTTAAAAGTGTTCAGTCCCAAAAGCTTGGGTGCTGCATAGAAATGATAACTAGAACCGGTCACCAGAAAAGTAGAAAAATAAAACAAGCACACACAATTTCTTAATGGTCTGGGAAATGTCTTCTCATTTTTCAAAATTTGTAGGGTTTTTTTTTTGAATTTTGAAATTTCAAAATTTGAAACTGTCCATTAGCTCTAGAGTTGGTGCAGACACAGGAGGGAAATGTTTTGCACATATTTTGTTTAATCGGTTCCCCTTTTTATCCTAAAATGTAATCATTCAAAATGGTCACCGTTTCAAAATCTAAAACATTTCCACTAATATTAAGAATGATCCCTACAAAACACAAATTGACAAAGGAATCAGAAAGGTCTGCAATGTTGACTAGAAAGATGCCACACGTGAACTTTGGGGAGCATTAGAATGGAGTGCATTCCTGAATGGCAGGCCCGTGGCTGTGGACAGTCAACCTCCCATGTCCTGGAGAGTAAAGTGAGCTCTGTTGCCTTGAAGCAATTGGCCTTACAGGTATTTCGCCACAATACTATTCAAAGCCGGACATAAATGTAACCCATGATAACATGTGGTTCCTTGTCCCCCTCTAGTGTCTGGGCCACGGATAACAGGCCACTAGTCTGCTACTGTCTCTCAACTCAACACTAGCGTTTCAGCTCATGCTTTCAGATCTTGCACTCCTGTGTTCCGCCCCACAAATGACCTGAGCATGGGTGTCATCACATCAAGATGACTTCGCTAGTTTAGCAGAGGCTTGTTATTCATCCACTGATATCCTAGTGTTTTGTCATTGGCAGTGGCTGACCAACAAGCACAGGTGACAGCTGGCAGGTATAGCCTCAGTGAGCTCCAA
>ML677397.1:7934452-8041163 GCA_007922305.1 Dermatemys mawii | reverse complement strand
GCCTTGCAATATAAGATATGGGATAACCTGTCCTCTGTAAATGTCATATCCTGACCCCTAATAGTTAGAGACCTGACGCATGAGATTTAATCTCACTTCCCAAATTCATTATTTTTGCTTTAATTACTCTAAAGCTGGATAGTCCTGCTCAAATGCGCATGTCCAATCCGGCTTTGAACCTTGCTGAATTCTTGGCCTCAGTGACAATAATTGATTTCTCAGTTTGGGGTCGGACACGAAACATTAAAAAAATATCAGTTTGGTTTGAACTGAAACTGAATTTTTTTGTTCAACTTGAAATGATTCTTTTTTGGCTTTTCATTGAAGAATACTGGAAAATAACCCGAAACTCAACCTCCCCTTTTTTATTAAATAAAGCTCAATTTTGAAACTAAATTTTGAAATGCCTGAATTAAATCATTTCAACTTTTTCCAGTCTTACTGTCTGGCACAAATTATTTACCAGTTTTGACCCACATTCACTAACCGCTGTGGTGACACAAAAATGCCTTTTTCAGCCAATTTCCTGTTCAGGGAAAAATAACTGCCCAGCTCTAACCCTCTGGCAGTGAGTTCCACAGTCCAATCACACATTGTGTGAAAAAGTGTTTTGTTTTATCAGCTGGCTGGCTCCACATGAGGGCCCTGTCAACACTTGAAATACTTTCACATGCTGCTCTGCACACCAGCCTCCTCCTCTCTAGGCCCCTCCACCATCAGCCGACAGAGGGTAGCAGAGAGACATGGCATCTGGCCGAGAGGCTTCCTAAACTTCACCAGAACAGAGCCTCAGTTTGATGGTCCATTGGACAAACACTGTTGAACCTTATGGTCCTGGGGAAGCTGGGATCGACGGGGATTTATGTGTGGATGTGAGGGTCTGGCTGGTGGTTGTAGCCAAGAAGGCAGGTGGGTCAGTATGGCAGGGGATCCAGGGGTGTGGGGAACTGGGCTAACTAGGCATGGGAGGGGCTCGTTACAGTGCAAGCCGGGAGGCTCTGGTTCCATATTTCACTGCAGATGCCAGGAGCCAGCTGCCCATCCGAAGATGCATCACCTGTCAGCTCCCTTTGGAGTAAATGGAAGGAGTTCTGATGAATAACGCTAGTGTCTGTAAAAAAAAAATAAATGAGGAGTACTTGTGGCACCTTAGAGACTAACAAATGGCTACTACTCTGAAACCTGTCACCATGCTAGTGTCTGTGTTAGTTTAAACCAGGCTGAGATGATGTCTAGAGCGGTGTGGGCCTTGAAATGCTCCACGCCTGCCATTCGTTATCAACGGGGAGCCAAAGATATGTATGCCAAAGATATGTATGCACCTCCGGACCAAGCCATTTGTAACTCTTCCTGACTCCTAACACATGGAACAGATTTACTGCTGTCTTCCTCAGCCTGGCAGCTAAGAGTTGCAAATTTACAGCAAAAGGATTTAAACTCCACTATACCTGCAAATCTCAGTGTAACCTCAGTGGCAGAGTTTCTACCTGCGCATCCACAATCTTTATTAGTATTGGGCACCGAACATGTGCTAGGTGCTGTGTAATCCAGAACGGAAAGAACCCCCCTGCCCTTGACAGAATCAGATAGCCCTGTACGTATGTAGGGCCGAATTACATGCCGACGCACATTGGATTCTAAGCGGTTTTGAACACCTGCCCATTATGTAGATGCCTAGGTGGGTGCGGAGATCTTTTAAAAATCTGGCCTTTTGGTTACAGCAGGAGCGGCAGTGCCTGCTCTAATTAAGGCCATATAATGGTTTTAAGTTCTAACCACTTTTCCACTGTGTATAACTTCCTGCAACTATTACCTTGAAGGCTTATATTCGCCATGCATGGTCATGCATAGCTAGATAGATACACAGATGCTTCTTCCATATCGCTTGTTCTCTGAATGACCTTTATACCCCGATGGAAAACTACATCACACATTTATAAGATAAAGAAAAAAATCAAGACTATTAAGATTTTTTCTATGTTCTAATAATGATAAATAATATCAGCTTCAGATAAGAACACTGCCTAGTGATTATTGAGTGACTGAGGCATTCAAATCTTCCAAGCCGCTCATGGCTTTCCAGAAAATGGCCTTCATTGTGGTCCTTAATGGTTGAATAAATACCTCAATGCAGGCTAAGTGTGGATGTCCACCTGGTAACGAACGGACTGCAGATACACCTGCCATTCTCCCTCTGGTGCACTGGTAGCTTGATGGCAACGGAGTGGAGGAGAAATGTCCCATGATGAGTCTTCAATAGCCCAGGACAGCCGACCTCGCAGTCTTTATGCACATCCTGGGCTGATGTAAATCAGTGTTACATCCATGAAGCTGGTTTACACCCATTCTGTAATTGGCCCATGGCTTTTTTGGGTGCTCTCATGACTGTTTTACCAGCAGACGCACCGTTCCATCCACAGCGGTAAGGGGTTACAGGGACACAGGCATTACCAGCATGGATCAGATCCAGAGCCCATCTAGTCAAGCGTCCTGTCTCTGACAGTGGCCAACAGCAGACGCTTCAGAGGAAAGCATAAGAACCCCACAGTAGCACATGTGGGATAATCTCCCCCTGCCCATAGTCCCACCCTGGTCTCTATTAGTCAGGAATCTGCTGCAGCCCAGAAGGATGAGGTTTAATATCCCTCTCTGAATCTGCTGTCATCAAATGTATTCTCAACAGCCGTACCAGAGAATGGGACTCCGCATTCCTGTTTCTATCCCCACCTGTGCTGCTGGCTCTCTTTGACCTGAGCCAAATTGCCTGCAGCAACCTTTCCAGAAGAGGCCCTTCTGCTTTTGAGAGTCTCACTTTCCAGGTGCCCAGATCGAGCCTCTCTGGGACTCACTTTCAGAGGCATGAGCACAAATCCACAAAGCCAGCTGAAGTCAACAGAAGATGCAAACGCTCAACACCTTGAGGAAAAAAAATTGTGGCACTAGCATGCAGTTTGCTGCCCTCTCATTGCTGCTGCGTGCTACCCCTTCCCCCACCCTGTCTTGTCTATTTCGATTGTAAGCTCTGTGAGGGTGGGGGCCATCTACTGCTCTCTGTGTGTGCAGCATGGTTGGCCCTTAGGCACCGCCCTAATAAACATGGTTAACGATAATAATTTGAGCTGGGCACCCCAAACCAGTGATCACTTCTGAAAAAGTGGCTTTAATGTCTTTCTGCTTCTTCTTTAGCTGCACTGCATCAGCCTTCCCAGCTGCGAAGCAGGGAGAACAACATCCATTCCTAATATAAAAATTGCTAGTGAGGGCGACTCCACTATAGCCCTTACTGAGTTGTTCCCAAGATACAAAGGGGTGAATGACTTCAACTCAGGATGCCCTTGTGTGTCTGGTAATTATGTAGGAATCCTCAAATGAGCAGTTTTAAATAACACTGAAGCAGCTGAACATCTTTTCTCCCTTAAATAGTAGGAGTGAATATCCTAGAGTCAATGGCCAACACTCCACTGACTTCAATGGGGCCTGGATTTCACTGTCACAGGGGTCACGGTCCCCTGCGCTTATGGCAGGACTAAGTATAATAGTCAGCAATCACTGGGCAAGAGGTGGAGGAGGGAGAAAGGTATTTTTTAGTCTTAAATTACATCTGCTCTGAGGTTCCTTCTGAAATCCAGAGAGAGAGAGAGAGCGAGCGCGACAGCCACTGCGCTAGCTACCTGAGTGTGGAGGTGGCCAGATGGCCATATGACTCCCCACTGTTAAAGGCCTAGAGATTTCAGGCTCGCCTAGGACAGCACAACCAAGAGGAACAGCCAGTGCTTCAATCCTCTTCCATAACTTTGGGGAACTACATCACATCATGATGGGCTCCATCATTGCCTCCATCTCCAGTCTGGATTTACTGCATTGTCCAGAGACTAGGGTTAAGGCATCAGTTTGTAGCTTTGAAGCATCAGCCCCCTAGAGGCTTAGCCATGGCTTTCCAGGCACTGGAAGGAGCGATCACAATGTTAAACACGTAGATGATTTATCAAGTGCTACCTGCCAGCGAGAGGTTAACTGCAGTTTTGGCCTCTGCTTAACCCAGATGCCGCTCATAATGTGACTCAATTCTGCTTCTATTAGGGCTACTTTATGAAGATCTCCTGTGGGCAAGAGAACATGCAAGTGCTGAGTGCACCATGGAAACCAGCGCTTGCAGCTTCTTGCCCTGGTCACTCAGCCTTGATTGGGCCAGTTATATGAACCAACCACTTTGTCCTCTGCTGGATCTGTGGGGTTCTTTTCTTTTAAGTGGATTGATTTTCCTGCAGCCTGGTTGTGATGGAATGGGATGGGCACATAAACCAATGGAGGTGTGAGGTCTGGGTGTCAGAGTGGTGTGGACTGTCTGGCTTCATGGGCCTATGCTGACAGCTGTTTCTTGTAAGCTAATGACTCCAGCCTGAGAACCATATAATTCCCCACCCAGTTAGATGAACTGGGTTAGGGGAGAGCAGAATACACTGTGTATACAAGCAAGAGAACAGCATCCGTTGTGGACTCTGCACCTGGGAAAGGTGTCGTGGTTCAACAGTGACCTGAGTTACTGCAGAGGAACATCCCAATCCATCTGCCCTCATCCTAAAATGGCACTAGCTACTCCCCCACAAGGAGGAGGATTCAGACTTATAAAAGGGTGGAGACAGGAGGATGGAGGGCAGAGGGGAAATGGGGATTTCCCTAGAGGGACTAAGCACAGGAATCCTCAGGACCACTTGGAGGATGGTGAGGGAGAACCCACGCTTCACAGGTTGCACCATGCTTTGCCGATGTTCTGCAGTGCATGAACCCTCTCTTCACACTGCTCCGGAAGAACTTGGGAAAGCCACCAGAGGTGACTCTCAGCATGGTGAGATGTCAGTGGGCAAGGGAGCATTGAAGTGGGGCCAGGACAAGCAGAAGACAATTGGAGGTAGCTGGGAATGTAGTCAGTTGGGCTAGAGGAATGCATATGTACCCCACATATGCATTCTGACAAGGAAAGGGCTGGGAGAGCAGCCAGAATGATTCACGAAGCACAAGAGCAGGATCAGGAGGTCTAGTATCGAGTCAAGTTCATTGTCCTTATCAATGGCCTGGGTCCAGTGTACATTTAAGATTGTCTATAGATCCAGCATGAAGTCTGTAGTCAGCAATTCTAATCCCATGACACAGTGGAACTTTTCACAATAAAGGTAAAACTCGTCTGTGCAGGAGGCAGAGCTTTTTTGGGAGGTGGTCTGAGACTGGAATGAACTCCAACAGGAACTAAGGCCCATAACAAACTTCATTGCAAGAGCAAGGTGCACTTCTCCGACCTGCCTTTCCTCACACGTCCAGAGAGCAGCAGGGACATTTATTCAAACAAACCCCTACCAAAATAATAAACCCCATGGCACACACCATCCTCCCCCTGGGGAAGTGATGAGAGAAAGAATGAACCGTATGTGACAGATGCTAATGCACAGCTGGAGCTCAGATACTCTGGTGATGAGGGCAGTATAAGAACCCATATATTACAGAATAGTCCCCAATTCACCACCATTTATTATTGTATTATTCAATTAGAGTAGTCATGCTGTAGGAACAGTTGCATCGTGGGCATGTTCCTAGAGGACTGCTTATATCAATACAGATCCTACTGTATCTACACAGGTGTGGTGTTGGTAAAACTACACCAGCAGAGGGCTTGTGCCATTTGGGGAACTGGTTGAACTTCGCTGGCAAAAGTTGAGGGTTTTGTTGGATGGACTCACAATTGTGTATGGATGGCACTGGTATATATTTTGGATCTCCTAAGTTTGTAGATCTTTGTTCCACAGCTGAGATGGATGGTTGCCTACACACCTGTTTCACGAAGGGATAATTCCTTACATAGCCACAGCATGGTCTCCCGGACTCTTCAGGGGAGTAGGGCACTTATGCAGGAGCCACAGGATGGTTTGACCCTGTGAACCCTGACTCTCATTGAGGTCAATGGGAACAACGTGCAGGACTGAGTCATAACTAAGCTATTCTAGGTACTGAGTTCCCATAACTCTCTCTAATTTTGGTGCTCCTCACCGTGGAATTGTGATTTATCATTTGTTTTACAGTAAGCACCAATCTCCATTGGAGCCCCGGCACGTGGCAAGAGAGTCCATACCCCAAAGAGGTTATGATGGAAACAGAGTCTCAGAAGGGATGTGATTTGCCCAAGGTCACGCACTAAGTCAGTGGCAGAGACTGGCACCGAATTCAGCTCTCCTGAATCCTAGTCCAACGACATGTCAATTCACTTAGCATGGCCTTCGAGGGCCCACCCTGATTCAGAACGTAGTGCAGCATGTCCCAGGTGACTGAGATTCTTACCACGCCCGAGCCCCGCTTCATCCAGACGATGGTCAGTGATGGGTTCCCAGTCCAAGCACAGCTGAACACGGCATCTGACCCCAGGTCGACAAGGAGGGACTGCGGTTCTGTTGCCATCCTGGGACCAACTGTGCACAGGAGACAAACAGAGAAGGTGACTGTGGGGAGAAACAGAGACAAGTCCACTGGCTAGCACTAGCCTCAGAAGCTCCTGGACCAAAGGGGCTCTCGGGATGATGCAAGCCCCTGAGCGCCCACCATCTCCCCCTATCCTTGAAGCATGCTCTGCTTATATTCCATAGAAACATAGGACTGTAAAGAATCTCAAGAGGTGCCCAGATCCAGCTCCTGTACAGAAGCAGGACCAAGTAAATCTAGAATAGTCTGTGCAACCTGTTCTTAACAGCTCCAATGATGGGGATTCCACAACCTCCCTTGGAAACCTGTCCCAGAGCTTAACTATGGTTATAAGTAGAAAGTTCTCCCTTGTATCTAACCTAAAGCTCCCTTGCCGCACATTACTTCTTTTCCTACCTTCAGCAGACCTCAAGAACAATTGAACACCGTCCTCTTTATAGCAGCCCTTCACATAGCTGAAGACTGTTATCAAGTCCCCTCTCAATCATCTTTTCTTCTGACTAAACATGCCCAGATTTTTTAACCTTTCCTCCTAGGTCAGGTTTTCAAAACCTTTGATCATTTTTTTCTTGTTCTCCTGTAGACTCTCTCCAATTTATTCACATCTTACTTAAAATGTGGCACCCTGTATGGGATGCAGAACTCCAACTGAGGCCTCGCCAGTGCTGAGCAGAGGACAACAATTACCTCCTGTGTCTTACATATGACACTCCCACTAATACACCCCAGAATGATATTAGCCTTTTTTTGCAACTGTACTACACTGCTGACTGATATTCAATTTATGATCCACTGTAACCCTCAGATCCTTTCCAGCAGTACGACCACCTAGCCAGTTATTCTCCATTTTGTAGCTGTGCATTTGATTTTTCTTTCCTAAGTGAAGCACTTTGGGGTTGCCAGTCTTTACTGAATTTCATCTTGTTGATTTCAGACCAATTCTCCAATTTGTCAGGGTCTTTTTGAATTCTGTTCTCTGAAGTGCTTGCACCCTCTCCCAGCCTGGCGTCATCTGCATCTTTTATAAGCATACTCTCCACTCCATTAGCCAAGTCATTTATGAAAATATTGAATAGTGCCAGACCCAAGACTGATCCCTGTGGGACCTCACTAGATTCAGACTGCCAGTTTGACAGCATAACTATTCTTTGAATATGATCTTCCAACCAGTTTTGTATCCACATTATTGTATTTTCATCTAGACCATATTTCCCTAGTTTGCTTATGAGAATACTATGTGGTACTGTATCAAAAGCTTTACTAAAATGAAAATATATCATGTCTACAGCTTCCGTGTGTGATAAAGCTCTATCCTTGTCTCTGTGGGTCCCCCATTTCCTGGCAAATTTCGCTAGCCTCAGAGGCTATGACCCTCCATGTAGCCCTTCTCTCTCTGAAGGCAAGTGTCACACCCTACTGAGCCATTTTCATCATAAGCCAGCAAGGGAGGTGAGGAGAAGCTATCCTCCCTTGCATAGTCTCTATTGTCCCCCAGTCTCACTGATTAATCGGTGTTGGGGGAAGAGGAGAAAGAGTGGGATCCTGGGCCTGCCCTCTACTCCAGCTCCAGCCCAGGGACCCTAGTAGTATCAGCTACTGTAGCGGTATTGTTTTTTAGAAACAGGACGCATACAATTCCCTGGGCCACTTCCCCACAGCAGCCCCCACTTCCTCAAGATCCACTTCACCCTTACCTCAGGGCCTCCTTCCTTTTGCCTGATACGGTTTGTACTGCTCAGCTCTCCAATAGCGCAGCTTCCTCCTACAGCTCCTGATACATGGGCCCACCTGACTAACTGGGAGACTTTTAACTAGTCCCAGAACCGGTTGCAAAATTAACCAATGCGGGAATGTGCTTTGGAGCCTATTTTAAGCTATTCCTGTGGGGCTGGTCTGAGGACACAGAGGCAGAGAAGAACTTACAGTAGACATCTACAGTCCTGCTGATGTTGGTACTGCCCAAAGCATTGGTCACCTCACAGGATACTGGCTCAAAGAAGAAGGTGTGGTCCACAATGGTCTCATAGGAGTCGCCCGATGCTTCCTTTATAACTTGACCTTTTTTTGCCCATCTGTAGAATAAAAAATAGCAAGGCTGTCTTATTCTGGCAGATCTCATCGAGAAACATGGTGGGGGAGGTGGGGAGAGAGGCAAGCTTTAGAACTGCACAGAGCTCTTCTTCAGGTCTCCTGAGTTCTATGTGGTTAGTGAGCTTGTCTCTTTCACCAACAGAAACTGGCCCAATAAAAGACCTTACCTCGCCCACCTTGTCACTCAAATTAGAGACCAACATGGCTATAACAACACTGCAAACAACAATGGAAAATCTCACAGACAAAGTATCAGTTCCTCTAACCCCAATCATATCTTCTGATAAATAAGAAGAGCTGGCCTTTATAGGACATTTTTCATGTCACAAGATCCCAAAAGCCGGTACAAGAGCATGCTTCCCTCAGCACTTAAATGCAATTGCCCCAAAGACTGCAGCAGCTGTTGCATTATGCAACAATTTAGAAGAGGAAGGTGTGAAGAATTTGGTATCCAGTTTAAATGGCTGGAGGGATTTTAGGTAGCAGAATAGGCCATGCTTTCTGTGGTGAAAGCCCAGCGGAATGACACCAGGGATGGAACTGGGATTCTAATTTCCTGATTCAGGATATCAGGGTTAACACAAATAAAGGTTCACAGAATCCTGAATACTCACAAGTGATCAGGACATTGGTTGTATTTAGGCTTGAAGGATTCAATCTTTTATCAGTAAATGTTGGTGAACATATGGTTCACCGCACACACCCGGACCAAAGGAGAAATATTTCCATCGATAATAATAGAAATGTACAGACAGGCACAGAAAGAAACATGCTGCGTGAGAACCTATTTGAGTGGGATTTAAGACTATTTACTTTGCTTGTTCTCACATGCAGTGTTGACAGTTGTGTTTTAACAGCCATAGAGCTTTAACTTTTTGAATCTCAATGTCTACGGTCATTAAATAATTAGTCTGATCCCTCTATCGTCTGACTTCTCATAATTCTCCGCAGCTATGAGCATTGAAATGGACAGAAATGAAGAAAGATGCTTCAAAATAAACATTGACATTATCCATCAACATGATAAACAATGATTGTATTTCTCATCTGGGAGGAGCATCCCCGAGACCCTATTGTCCCCTAGTACCAGGCAGGGGTATTGAAGCTGGACTGACAGAAAGGGGTAAGAGATCCCAACCTCTGCTCCCTGCTGAGACTCATAAACTTTAAGGTCAGAAGGGACAATTATGATCATCTAGTCTGACTCCTGCACAACGCAGGCCACAGAATCTCACCCACCTACTCCTGTAATAAACCTCTCACCTATGTCTGAGCTATTGAAGTCCTCAAATCATGGTTTAAAGACTTCAAGGTGCAGAGAATCACATCCTGGGATTTCCTTGGCAGTGTCTCATGCATTACTGCTTTGGATAAACCTGTATAGCATGTGAATGCCAATAGCAACAACAGACACAATATGCATCTGACTATTCAAAGGGCTGCTCATTCAGGGCCTAAGCCAAAACCCACGGAAGTGAGTGGAAAGGCTCCGACTGACTGCAACGGCCTTGGGATCGCTCTGCTATAGACAAAGCCAGACTGGATTTGGGTTCCATACGTGGAACAACAATGGGGCCCAGAAGGATTCCTTAATGAGGCATTTTTCTGTATCACAAAACTACAACACAAGAGATCACCTCTGCTTAAAGAGACTGACCATAACAAGGAGGCTGCAGATCAGGATTGAGGGGGTGCAGGACAGGAATGGCAGGGGGGCTCCAGGCCAGGATTTTGAGGTATCTCGGCAGATCTCGGGGACAGGGAGGAAGCCTGTTCAGAGCTATGCCTGCTTCCAGAAAGAGCCATTAGTCTCTAGTTTTCATCAGCGCCACACTGACCCTTCATTCCTTGCCAAAAAGGATGAACCCCAGTCCATCGTCTGCTGTCCCATACACACGGTGCAGCCCACGCATTACTGCCTGCCACGTGCTGATTTAAACCATTTGCGAGTTGCTCTGCATCCCAGCAAACATCTCAGCGCTCCTTTATAGAGGCAGACTCCTCTAGGGAAGTTTTGCAGTGAGAAATATCTTTCACTTGGATGCAAACGGCTTCGAATTTGCAAACAATGAAGAGTCAGCGGTGGAGGAAGCTGCTAACCAATCTCTGAGGGTTTGGACCGTCTGTACCACTGGCTCCTGCAAATCAGCCTGTAAGGTTCCTGCTTCTGTTAACTGAATCCAGGCTGTGTTAGCTGAACCTTTCTGTCTCCAAAGTTAATTTAAGATAGCAAAGTTTTTAAAGGCACACAACACTATGGCATAGAGACACCTTTTAAATTTGTTAGACAAGTATGTGTGTGTGTGTGTGTGTGCGCGTGCGTGCGAACGCGCAGCAGGATGTGCCTGTTTGTGTGCTTTTGGGATATTCATAATGCATAAACCATAGGGGCCAGAGGTGAACTGAGTTTGGTGGTCTCAGTTTTGTAATCTCTAGTAAGTATTTGCCCACGTTGCAGCACCACTGCAGAGTTGTCAGTCTCCAGGCACGAGAGGCACCAGCATGTTGCAGAGTTGGATAGGGGGTACTGGAAGAGGTTTGTGCCAGCCCTGGAGCAGCGGAGGCTGGTATGCAGGTCAGGAATGCGGTGCACTGGCAGAGCTGGGGCGGGGGGGGGGGGGGTGTTTGTGCAATGCGTGCCAATCAATGGGATCAGTCTTTCAATATCAAAACCACTACCCCCCCCCCTTTTTTAATCAAAGGGAACTTTATCCCTTTAAGGCAGTTGAAATAACATTGCACTGAAAAGCCAAGCTGGCATTTGCTACAGTGCAACTTGCAAATTGTCTTTGAGGACAAGCTGTCAACTCTGCACTTGAATTAAGCTGCTGTTTGCCAAACAATGAGCAACAGTGACCTAATAGGGCACCATCTGGCAACCTGCCACTCTGGTGCTGTTGGGAAAGTGAGTGGGGGAAGGAGGTGGGGGAGCCTGTCAGGGTGTCTGAAACTCCAGCAGCTCTTCAGTGGCAGGGAAAGTAATAAACACCCCAAAACAAAAAGTTAAATCAAAGGCCGTGAGACTCCTCCGATGAGTCTCAACTCTCACTACTGCTGGGGGACCCACCCCTGATCCACTCAGACAGGGGAGAGAGGATCAGGTCCTGCTGCCCCCTGGATGGAGAAAAGATGCCTTCTCCCTGTGTCCCCACCCAGGTGCCGGTAAATAGCAGGGCCATGACCAGCCCCACTCTCCTCTAACAGCTGACTGTGCTATCACCTGAGATTCTGCAATAGCTTCTGTACTAGGAGCCTGCGCTTGGGGCTGATCTTCCCACCCAAGTCCTCTCCCCTTCCACCTCTCTGCTGTCCCCCCACCACTCCATTCGAATCCTTCTCTTGGGGGTTGTTGTCTTTGCTTCCACTCTGTCCTTTCTGTCCACCCAGCCAGGCTGGTCAAAGCTTGTCCCTTCTTCTTCGCTGGCGTTTCTAGCATCTGCCTCTCCCTCTCCCCACAGCTCAGACCCAGACAGTGACATTGTAACAACAGAGGAGCTCCCCTCAAGGACGCTCAGCAGGCTGCTGACCTGGACTCAAGTGTTGGCTCCCAGGTGGTCTTGGCTTGCGGGGGCTGGGGAGGCTTTAGGCCCTGCCTGTGGGCCTCCAGGTACAGACCCTTTGTCTGACACCCCTCCTGGCAGCGGAGACCCCCCAGGCTCTGAAACTAGTGCTGTCTCCCCAGCTGCTGTGGTATACTCCAAAGTTCCAATGAAGCTGGGACCTCTTAGTTTGCTGTTTCCCTCTTTGGGGGCTTTGTGACAGTGTAGGTCAGTAACACAAACTCTGAGAAGGAATTTCTAAATGCACACACATTACACAGAGAAAGCACAAGAGAGAGACAGATCTCTGGAAAAACAACAAAACGCCTGCCTCAGTTTCCTTGCTCCTCCTGAAAGCCCAGTGGATCTTAGTGTCTTCCAGCATCCTGGCCTCTTATGCACACCCCTCTCCTCTTGCCCAGCCTTGTCCTCTGGTTCTGTTCAAGCGCACACAGGTGCCCTCTTGCTTATAAGCACAGTTCTGGTCGTGAGTCCCAATGGCAGATCTTACGCGCCAGCCGTGCGGCAGTCATTTGCGCAACCCACTTAGTTTGGGGGATAAGGGTGGAGCTAAAAAGAGACATTACCAGTTATTCTTCCAGGGAGACATCACCAGTTAATATCCTTCCATTGTCCAGAGGGGGCAAGATTCTTCAATTGTTAATGTCTGTCCCATACATCCTGGGGCCTAACCCTGCCCCTTAGCATAAGATGTATGACGGAAGAAGGCGGTGAAAGACAACCACGAGTGCATGAACGCACAGAATTCATGCAATCCAGGTGGAATTCATAAGCCCCCCATGGACGGATCCTAGAGCATCACATTGGGATTGGGTGCATCTTGCACTGGTAGCAGAGAGGGGATCACGTGGCCTTCACTCCTGTGGGGTTGGGGATGGGAGGTGTTTTGGCAGAACTGCTGTAGGACTATCCACTGACCACCTGCGCATGGTTAAGGGAACCTCACTGAACCAGGATGGATGACGTAGGAGGTTTCACACACCCTCTGATGACACAAGCATTTTGAAAGACTTATTAGCAGTACAAATGTGAGCCTATTTGTATGCACTTATTTGCTCTCTTACCTCATTTATCTTCGTGTCTGTAACAGATGCTGACTAGTCACTTGAGTTTCTCTGCCCTGCTGGGTTAGAGGTTTTTCAAATCAGCTTCCCTCCTCCCTCCTTCACTAATTAATCAAGTGACTTTGCTTTTATTTCTGCAGCTGCGTTTAGGGTGTTAATGAGCAAAGCCCCTCATCTCCTTAGGATGAAATCACCTCCTCGCTAGAGAAGAAAGAAGAATACCAGCCCTTTGTCCTGCTAGAGAATCACCATCTTCCTCAACATCTCAACATGCTGGAGAATCGTTACTTAATTACCACAGGTCACTATTGTCTTCAGTGTTCTACCACTGGGGAAACTGCAGCTGAAGAAGACAAGTGCCTTATCAAAGGTCATACAGCAAGTCATTGCCAGTGCTGGGAATAGAGCCCACAAGTCCTGACTCCCATTCCCCTGTGCTAACCATTATACTGCACCCCCACTGGATATGAGCTAGGGGTTCAGAGGAGTCACAGATCAGGCCTCCCACCTCTCCAGTTGTTGCTCACCTCTCTCTTTTCAAAGCTTCTGGAGCACCCCATCCATTCTTGTTGCCTTGACTCCTTTTCCCCTCTCCTGGATTCTCTGCAACCACAGCTTCTGTTTTGTTCATTCCACTGAGCCTGCTCTTACCAAGGTCACTAAAGTCATCCCCAAGGGTCTCTTTTCTCTACTCATCCTCCGTGACCTCTACCATATGTTCAGAACAGCCAGTTACTCCATCCTTCCTGAGTCTCTCTCCCCCAAGTGTCTACATCTCGATGCTGGGCTGCCTCTCCAGCCGCTCCTCAAGGGTCTATGTTCAATGTCCCATTGGGCTATGGCTGAAGAAGTCTTTTCAGTGAGCCACAGCTCAAGGACCACCTTACAGCTCAGGGTCCCAGAAAGAGATGTGCCATGTCCCCAACTGGTTTTCTTCTTATACAAAGTTCCTCCACCCCCCACTGATCTGTGTGTGGGGACCCTTACCCATGCAGAGCCTCAGGGAGGTCAACGTGGCTGAGGAATCTAATCTATCTATCAGTTTTACACTGCTGCCCACCACTGTACTGTCTGAGCACCTTTCATGTAAAATCAGTCGCTACAGTCCCTAGTGGATTGCCCATCTGGATTGGCTTGCAGGATTGTGGCTTTCATCACCACCCAGACCGCAGCTCTCGCTGACTCGCATTCTTTTCCTCCCTCCAAAACATGTACAACCCTAAGGCTACTGTCTCTTTATGTGCCCTCTTCCTTGGCATGAATGTTCTTGGACTCGTCTGAGGCTGGCCTTTGTCAGCACGTCCTCCCCAACTCGTTATACCAGATCTGTGCATACATTTCATGTTGCTTACTCATTTTCTGGTGTGGGCCCTGAAGCTACTCGAGAGCTTATTCTGAGAGAGCATTTCTGATCCAGAAGTAAACAGGAGATGTCAGAATTCTCACAAGCATGGTGGTTCTTGAGACCAAACAAGTCCAGACAAATTCTAATAAGAATCCGATCTATAGGACTCTTGCCTGAACAAAAGTGAGGTTTTTCCAACTCTGATCTCCTGCCCCCACATTCATTTTGAGCTCCTCATGTCACCAGTATAGCTCTATTCCTTGTAACTCTTCTGCATGCTTAGCAGTGTCCCTTGCGGCGCTGTCAGAATAACTCTTCAGTTGTCTACTGGATGCTGTCTCTTTCTTGCTATAATTATTGGTTCATCATTGTCCATAAAGGAGAACATCTGCTGGCACTCCCATTGCAGCTGTCTTCTGAGAGCCTTTCTTCCTCCAGCGACTGCTCCAGGAGAGGCTGGTATAGATTTGTGATGTCTTCTATGATTGTAATTCACCAAGGCTTTGTGTAGCTCTCTGTGGTCAGTTGACATAAGTCCTCATTCTCCCCCCCTCCCCGCCCATTTATCCTGTTGTTCAAAAACCCCAAATCCTCACCACAGCAGAAATCACCCACATCCACACAATACCAGTGTTGGCAAAATGGAAATATTTTGTAGTTTTGCCTTAAATATTTCTGTTCTATTCGGGTATCTTTAGGGCCCTCATCACCAGATCATCTCACAACCATTAATGTTTTTTTAACCAGATGAAATTCATTGTTGATAAATGTAAATTAATTACCCATTGGAAATCATAAGCCCAACTATAAATATAAAATGATAGGGTCTAAATTAGTTGTTACCACGCAAGAAAGAGATCTTGGAGTCATTGTGGATAGTTCTCTGAAAACATCCACTCAATGTGCAACGGCAGTCAAAAAACCAAACAGAATGTTGGGAATTATTAGCAAAGGGATAGATAACAAAACAGAAAATATCATATTGCCTCTGTATAAATCCATGGTACGCCCACATCTTGAATACTGTGTGCAGATGTGGTCGCCCCAGCTAAAAAAAAAAGATATATTGGAATTAGAAAAAGTAGAGAAAAGGGCAAAAAATGATTAGGGGTATGGAATGGCTTCCATATGAGGAGAGATTAATAAGACTGCGACTTTTCATCTTGGAAAAGAGACAACTAAAGGGGATATGATAGAGATCTATAAAATTATGACTGGTGTGGAGAATGTAAATAAGGAAGTATTATTTACTCCTTCTCATAACACAAGAACTAGAGGTCACCAAATGAAATTAATAGGCAGCAGGTTTAAAACAAACAAAAGGAAGTATTTCTTCACACAACGCACAGTCAACCTGTGGAACTCCATGCCAGAAGATGTTGTGAAGGCCAAGACAATAACTGGGTTCAAAAAAGAACTAGAAAAGTTCCTTGAGGAAAGGTCCATCAATAGCTATTAGCATGGATGGGCAGGGACGCATGGAGTGTCCCTAGTCTTCATTTGTCAGAAGCTGGCAATGGGCGACAGAATATTGATCACTTGATGATTACCTGTTCTGTTCATTCTCTCCAAAGCACCTCGTATTGGCCACTGTCGGAAGACAAGATACTGGGCTAGATGGACCATTGGTTTGAACTAGTATGGCTGTTCTTATGTTCTGTCATCTCTAAGAGAGTGAAATATTATCCTGATTTAATAGGTACAGACTGAGGCACTGGGTAAATTAAGTCATAAGACTTAATTTGGAATGGGATATGGGAGCTAAATGAAAAAGTGGGGTAACGCCCTGGGTGCTTCAGAATCAGGCAGATGTCCACATAGTGGAGGGGTCATGTCTGCATGTGTTAGGTGTGAATGAATTTGGTGAGCTCCACATTACAAAGGAAGAGACTCAGCTTCACAGCTCCAGACATGAGGAGAGGTGTTAGGGAGTGTCGTTACTAGCTAGGAATCCAGCAAGACTGTACAGCTACACACTATCTTCTCAGGCAGGCAGGCAACCTTTTAAAATGGTGCAGATACTGCTTCAGCACATTGCTCGACTGTTCTTTTTGTTGAGAGACAATGAGGCTGATCAAGAGTCCAACAAACCGAAATTGATTTCAATGGGCTTTGGGTTAGGCCCTTTGTAAATGCATGCCTCACTTCCATACTTGCCAGTGAGAACAGCTTTTTGCTGTTGAAAAAAAGGAGGTCATTAGGTAAGCTGACAGTATGATTTTAATCTGAGTGAAAGAAACCCACCTCTCATCTCTGGTGAAAATGGCCAGAGCAAAAGGGAAGAATAGCCTAGTGGGTCAATTAAGTCATTTGCTCAGGGTCCCGCTGAAAGTCTGCAGTTGAACCCAATCCACTAGATGTGCATTTCCAGGTTGAATTTCATTTTGTTATTTTCCTGCCCGTATTTCTAACCTCTCTTAGTCCCTCTGCAGTTATTTTCTCTGTCCTCCCTGGGGCATGCAGCTTCTCCCAATTCAGTATCTTCTGCAAATTTAATTGGCGCACATGATGGAGGAAAACAAGTTCCAACCAGGAAACAGATTTTCAGTGCCAAGCTTCAAAGGGGTTATTACAGACAGCAAGGAGAAAACAATGATTAAAAAAATATGAAAAATACCTTTGCCGGGTCCTTTTAAGTATTAAACACTTATAAATAAGGAGAAAAAAGAACTCTTACAAGCAGATATTCTGCAGAGAAGCAGCATTTTTCTGGGTGAACTGATTACTTTCCAGCTGAAAGTGCAAGCAAACAACGCCCCCACTCTCCCCACTCTGGGAGATGTTTGCTTGTGAATAAAGGCTTTTTAAAATATGTCACTTCTGTTTCTGCAGCCTAGCCGGATATTTAAAGGGAATATAACATGGAGCTTGACATCCCAAAGGACTGAACTCCAGGCTCACAGGAAGAGCACATTCCAAATCCAGCACTAGGAGTCTCTGCTTTCTTCTGTGTGTTTTAATGCTAAGATCCTTGGAGACTCAAGAAATCTGCATGCACAGAACCGGCACGGCCCAGGTAGAAGTAATGCATGGTCACTTGCCAGTGTGCCTCAAGCCTAGGGTGACCGGATGTCCCTATTTTATTCTGTGTGTTCCAGTCTATGCATCCGATGAAGTGGGCTATAGCCCATGAAAGCTTACACTTGAAATAAATTGGTTAGTCTCTAAGGTGCCACAAGTATTCCTCGTTTTCTTTACGGATACAGACTAACACGGCTGCTAATCTTAAACCTATTTCATAGGGACACTCCTGATATTCGGGGCTTTGTCTTATTATTCCCTACACCCATTCTGATTTTTCTCACTTGCTCTCTGTTCACCATGGAAGGTCTATTTGTAAGGGCAAGAGAGGCATGTGATCTCCATGACTCAACAAGTCCTTGGCCTCTCTGGCAACAAAGGGCAAAATCAACATCATTATGGTGGTGGTTTTATTTACTGTGGGACTGGACTGAGTCCAGCAACTTCACATTGGCCCCCAAATGGCTGCTGAAAGGTGCCAGCGTTTGGCTAAGACTAACCCGGGCAAGAATCAAACTGGTGTGCCCTGAGCACAGCCACAAGAAATCCCAGAGCAGGTGCTCAGAAGAGATATCTGTGCAGCACAGTTACAAATGCACACGGTGAAAGGATAGGACGGAATCCAGGATTTCCTCCTCCCAAAACACGTGTAATCCAGCATGCCAGGCCTTGCCCTCTACTAGTAGAGAACAGCTAGACGAAGAGAAGAGATTCCACTCCATAGTGTGCTCTATTGTCTGTCTAGCCAGCACTGAGCTCAAGGCTGAATTCTGGGTTATATATAGAAGGCTGTCAGAGTTTGCATCCATCACAAGGTGGTAGCACTTTTACCCTCCCTGGTGATTACTACACCACTACTTCACGCAGTGCTGGGGAACCTGCTAACGGTGGGTAGGGGAGCAATGAGGTTTTTGGACCAGTGAGTCTTGGGAGCAGGGCTAACTCCAACCCTCTCATTCCTCACTGGAAGAGCCAGGGAGAGGGTGGAGCTGGGGAATGTCTCCTGCACATGGTCGTCTTTGCCTGCTCCGGTGGCTGGGCTGGGATCGCACAGGCTGCAGGGGTATTCCTGAGCTGGGGAGTGGGCTGGTGCCTTCCCCTCTGACCTCCTGGGATCTGCTTCTGAGGTCTCCCATGTGGCTACTCTTTGCTTCTGGGCACCTCACAGCCCTGCCCATTCCACAGATCAGGAGCCCACCTGCACCATAATGAGGCCTCTTTTAGGGCTTCAGCGAGTGTTGGTGATGGGGCCAGGGAAAGGCAAAGGACACAGAGTGCCCCACAGATCCAGGTACCCTATGCAAAGCATCTTCCCCTCCATCACCAGTGCATGCAGGAATCAGCTGGCTGCTGTCATCTGTTAGCTGGGGGCCAAGCTGATTTAGTGGAATTTACACCCCATCCAGTGGTGTCTTCCTGTTGCTACCCAAACTTTTTATCTTTCCCTCTCATACACAGAGAAAACCCTTTTCCCCTCATACACAGAAACTGAATGATGTCTCTCCTTCCTATCACATAGCTACATACTCCACAGACCTAGGGCCTGGCTCTTCTCTCACCTACACCAGTTTTGCACCCATGTAAACCTACTGAGTTGAACTGAGTCACCCTGGATTTACACGATGCCAGCGAGAGGAGAATCAGGCCCCCGAAGCTTCACACGAATCAGCATCCTACTAGCAAAAGACTGCATCATTCTTTATTAACCCAGGAGTGGGGTAAGTCCCTAATACTGGAAAAGTCTAAATAAATGTTGCTGAGTCAGAAAAAATGAAGCATTTACTCTGCTATGTGGAATATGGATTGATTAATCTGCGCGGTCACAGACAGACAGATAGCACCTCTTTCACGCTCCAGATGCCTCTGGCATAAGCGATACATAAAATCATATTACAAAAAAGTTAAATAAGACCATTTAGTTCCTCCTGGCTACTCCAGCATTAACATCTGCTTCCCTCTGGTGAGCCCTTAGGGCTGGACGAGCCTAGAACTGCTTCCAGAGGGGGAGTTATACAGCAATTTGAGTCCACCGTTTCAAGTCAGCACCGCAATGTCCATTTAAAGTGCTGCCACTCAGAACCCATGACCCAATCCCTCAGGAAAGCTCTGTATATGTTGACCCAAGTCTGTCTGTGTATCAACAATCTTTAAATTTTTCATTGTTGCATCCATTATTCAGCACCATAGATTTTAGTCAGATGCTTGTTTTTAGCTTGGGAAGCCACGATCAATACACCTGGCAGCTCTGTCTGCTAGACTGAGCGGCTGAGATCACACGGAATGGGCATATCACCACATGTCACTAGAGCTGGGTGTTTTCCCAACTCCAATCAGGATCAAAAGACAAAATCTCTAAAATCAGCATGAACTGAAAAATCCAAAACCAATTTCAGTTGGGTGAATCAAACATTTCCACTGGATTACTTCAAAGCATTTCTTTACAATTTTGACTTTTTTTATCAATTTATTTCAGGGCAGGTAGAAGGTCTGGGGCTCCATGGGTGGCTGTTCTCATGATGACCCAGCTCCAGCTCCTGACCTGGCCAGGGGGTGACGCTTAAGGGGAAGAGGAGGAGAGGGCGGGGCTGCAGGAAAGAGGAAGGGCGGGATCACAGAGGAGGGCAGGGTGCCTGCATCTGTCCTGCTTTTGCCTATTGAAAAACTGATCAACCTAAACATCATGTGCACCACAGCCATTCCCTGAACGTATGTGAGAAGAAAAACCTGCATGAATATTCATAGGCGAGTGAACAAAAAGGGTCTGCAAGTCCAATTTAGTGAACATGTTCCTAAATCTATCCCCCACAGAGTACAAAAGCAGGCCAGATACCTAAAGATGCTAAATATTATTAGTATTAGGTTATTCTCTATATTGCAAGGATACTATAGGGTTTTTAACAATCATCTGTGCCTGGCAACGTCTCACGGATGCAGCTCCTATTATTTCCAAGTATCTGAAGTCATGCTAAGCCATTCTCTTTCCCCCTGCTTTAAACCCACAAGCTTCTGCGTCACCTCTTAATTTCTCGGCATTTGGGAGCTCATCCTCGATAACTCGAAACCAAATGCTTTAATATTCTGGTTTTATTTTAAAAAAAATCTAGGAAAGATTTCTTTTCAAGGACACTTCTTCATCAGGCTCTGTTTTCTGTTCCCTACCTGTACCACCCAAACTCGGCTTCTGTCCAACTTCACCCCAGCCTCCCCCTCCAGTCAGCGATCCCTTAACGAAAATGAGTTGTAATTGGTACAGTTTTATAATTGCTCCTTCCAGAGGCGCCCGCTCCATCAACTACTAGCTGGCAATTACATCAATTACATTGATTTCAGTTTGTTGTCATCAATACTGCACCACAGATAAATGCAAGACTAGTCCAGGCCTGTCTCTCTGATGGGCTGACATTGCTTAAGCAGAAGCTAAAGTCACTTTAAAGCTGTCTCCTTGTTCAGGCTCAAAGGTCACTTTTGGAGTTTGAGGCTGGGCAGACTAGATGATAATTGATCAACATACAATTTCTGAAACCAAAATAAAGGGCAGTTCGCACTCATACAAGCATATAATGACTAAAAATACCTAGGGCCTGATCTGAAATGCATAGATTTTAAGGCCACAGAATCTTGCTCACCCACATCTGTAATAGACCCCTAATCTCTGGCTGAGTTACTGAAAGACTCAAATCATGGTTTAAAGACTTCAAGCCACAGAAAATCCACCATTTACTATACTTCAAACCAGCAAGTGACCCGTGCCCCACACTGCAGAGAAGGGTGAAAACCCCCATGATCTCTGCCAATCTGACCTGGGGGAAAATTCCTTCCTGACTCCAGATATGGTGATCGGTTAGATCCTGAGAATGTGGGCAAGATCCACCAGCCAGACATTTGGGAAAAAATTACCTGTAATAACTTGCAGCCCCTGCCATCTAGTGTCCCATCTCTGGCCATTGGAGATATTGGCTAATAACAGCTGTAGATGGGCCATAGCCATTGTAGGTAACCTCATCATACCATCCCCTCCATGAATGTACCAAGCTCAGTCTTAAAGCAAATGGAAAATCTGCTAATCTGGAGATGGTTAGTGAGCACTTCTCATCCCACGAAGTGATTCGCCTGAGTAGGGATCACAGCAGGCAACTGAGTGTCAGGATTCTGGGTTCTAGTCCCAGTTCTGTCCTGTCTCACTTTGGGTGAAATTCACCCCTGTGCAAAGGCAGGGCTACCTGGGCCTCCACATGGAGGTGAATTCACCCAATGGCTCAGCTGGGGCAGTTCACTGAACGTCTCCCTGCCTCAGTGTAGTCCTCTGTAAAATGGGAGAATAGCACGTCCCAGCTTGAACAATTAATGCGTGTGAGGCACTGAAGTCACTGAGTGAGAAGGGACATCAGTAGAGTTAATTACTTTTACTGGGGCAGTGCCTATGGCTTGCATTGTGCATCAAAACACACACACGCACACACCCTCTTTTTTTAGGCCAACATACTTGAGACACACATCCCACTAGAATGGCCATTCTGATGAAGCATTTCCAGCTGAGTGGAATGCTCTGTGATTTCTAATTAACAATACAAAATAAAACAGTGGCTTGCTGTATACATTGTGTTTACTCAGAAGGATGGAAAAACGAATAAATATTTTGTTTGGCCACATTTTAACTGCTTAATGAAAGTACAGAGAACACCTCAAACACCTAAAATAAACGCCTGACTCAGGAAACAAATTAATTAGCATGTAATTCCTAGGAATGGCTGTTGATTGCTACAAATTGAGTGTAGAATGGATTTGTTGATTTATTACCAGCAATAATTTCAATTACTAGCATTGTGATGCGAAAGTCCTTCCTCCCCAGATGAAGAAGTGAGCACTTCATCTAAATGTAATAACTCCCAGCATCAGCCATCAGCCGAAGGACGACTAGAGCTATAAAGGGATGGATGTCAGCACTTTGCTGTCTAATGCATAGGCACTCTGCCGCCTAGTGGAATTCACAGCCCTGAGGTAGGCGCCCATGCCCTCAGTGCACTGCATGGGGAGAGTTAGGTACTTAAGCAAGGGATCTTCAGATACCAACAAGCCGAGCAGGGAGCCACCTATGCTAACCAGGAATTAAATGCAAAGGAAAGGGAAGAGTTCACAAGGAAGAGTTCAACCCTGAAGCCTTCCCAGGGTCCCCCAAGAGTCATGCAGTT
Organism: Dermatemys mawii; assembly: GCA_007922305.1. NCBI lineage: Eukaryota > Metazoa > Chordata > Testudines > Dermatemydidae > Dermatemys > Dermatemys mawii. The sequence continues at coordinate 8,018,428 of ML677397.1, read as the reverse complement.
TATATCACTGTGGTCTTTCATTTTTGACCTTAGAAATCTCACAGTGCACGAAATGGTGACAGGCTGGTTTGAATCAGCCTCCCAATCCCACCCCAGCAGCTCAGCTCTTTGAACTAAAGGCACATTATTAGTCATTCACAGCAGAGGGGCTGATAACTCTCTAGGGGTAACGACCCTACAGAGTATCAGCAGGGTTTGGAACCCAGCACCAAAAGCACTGATCTCTCTCATGTGAGCCAAAGGAGCAACTTCATTAGCAGGTAGCAGTATTAGATAGTTATCCTCTGTGTGGACTAAACACTAGAGGAGGATATAACACACACATTACAAGAGTGTTACACTGGGCACTGCAGGGCAAGACCTCGGTCCGCTACAGGCTGCAATGAGAGGTGATCAGTTACTGAGAACTGAGCATTGAATCTACAACAACAATAGTAATCACCCAAATACCCTGAGAGAACCTGCTTCAATACAGAAATACATACCCCACTGACTGCACAACGCCAGCTGTCACCTATCACCCCACACTGGAACCCATACAGGGTATCATCAAACAACTACAACCCATACTTGATTGGGACCCCATCTTGAAAGAAATTATTCCTGAACCCCCTCTTCCAGCCTTCAAACGACCTCCGCTCAAGCTCATCATCAGAAGCAAGCTCCCCACAGACCAGGACACACCAACTCAAAATGGCACCCGAGCCTTCCAGACCAACAGATGAAAAACCTGCAGCCATCTCTCCACTGCTGTAATGATCAACACCCCCCCACCTTTCGAGATCCCTGGGTCCTACACACGCCTATCACAACATGTGGGGTACCTCATCCAGTGCACTAAATGCCACAATAGCAACGATGTGAGTGAAACCAATCAATCACTGCACTCTCGGATGAACTCACGTAGGAACTGATAAAACGTAAAAACACTGTGTCGTCTGTGGGCGAACACTTCACAAGGCGATCCCTCTTATTGGACCTCTCAATCCTCATCCTGAAAGGAAACCCGCACAATACTTTTCAAAAGATGAGCCTGGGGGCTTAAATTTATTACTCTGCTAGACATTAAAAATCACAGACTGAACAAGACACTGGATTGAGGTCTTATTTTGCAACAATCTGGAACCCAGTGAGTCTCAATCAGGGGTACATGTACCTCTGGGGACAAGCAGAGGTCTTCCAGGGGTAGGTCAACGCATCTAGATATTTGCTTTGTTTTGCAACAAGCTACATAAGCAGCACTATTGAAGTCAGTACAAACTAAAATTTCACCCAGACAATGACTTGTTTGTACTGCTCTATATCCTGTACTCTGAAATGTAAGTACAATAGATAGTTATATTCCAATTGATTTATTTTATAATTCTACGGTAAAATGAGAAAGGAAGCAATTTTGCAGTACTATCGCACTGGGACACTTTTCTATTTTGATGTCTGATTTTGTAAGCAAGTAGTTTATAAGTGAGGTGAAATTTGGGGTATGCAAGATAAATCAGCCTCCGGAAAAGGGTACAGTCGTCTGGGAAGGTTGAGCGCCATTAACAAGCCTCCCCCATCTGCTTTCCTCATCACCCTTACTTTCCTCCCTATTACTGGAGAGGTAGTAAGGGGCCACTTTGCCTTAAATGGTCCCCTAAAATATGTTAGCTACTTGCATTAAACAATTTGTTCCACCTTGTATGTAGAGGTGACCCTCTGAGTTAGGCTGTGTTTACACTACAGACCTTACAGCAGCACACCTGTACCAACGCAGCTGCAAGACCGCTTGTGTGGCCGCTCTCTGCCGACGGGAGAATGTCCTTGAAAAGTCCAGCGCTGTGCCTTGTCTGCATCTAACCTGTACAAGTCATCCTCCTTGCTACTCTGTTTCTCTCTGAGTTGAGTACGGATTGTGCTGCACAGGCCAGGTCTTCGCTGCCCCAAAGATCCGTGTTTACGCTGAGATCTCGAACGCTAGAGAGCTCTCCTGCTGTAAAGTCTTCGTGGAGACAAGGCCCTGTCGTTCTTACTCTGACGAAACTAATCAAGCTGAACGCCAGGGGTGTGTGTGTGTGTGTATAAAGTTGATCTTGACTACATACGCGTTCTCAGCCCTACAGGCCATAGGCTCAGATTCCTTTGTGAAGCATTTTGAGAGCTCTGGGTGAGACGTGTGATCACGGATCCTCCATCCTGGCTGTTCAGGAGATGCTTCGGCAGCAGTTCTCATTAAAGCAAGCAGAGCTTGTATTTAACTAACTATTCTGTTCTTGTGTAATATATATCCAGCCAGAGCCTGGTCTTAGCTGCAATTTGCAGCATTCTGAGCCCCGCGTTACAATATAGCCCTCTGCAGCCACTCCCTGCATCCTTTTGCAACAACAGGGCTGGGGCGTGGGAGTGGAAACGTGGCAAATCAGGATGCACGCGCTTGGGGATTTTGCATGTCAGGCTTGAGGCCCAGTGGCAGAATTGTGAAGGGGACCCTAGAGTTGCTGCATCCCCAGACTGCATTCCCTCTAGCAGAGCTGCATGCCAGGAAGCTTGCCTAGCAACTGGCTGGAACCAGCCCTGTCGATTTTTCCCTTTCGAAGGTTCTTGCCGTGAAAACAAAGAAAAACAGCAATTTCCCCTAAATTTGAGGAGACGAGAGAACTGCAGACACGTTTGGGGTTTGATGGGCTGATGTGCAACATGTCGGTTCCCTCCAGTGCTCGATTGCTTTTAAACATGCTCAAGCTTTGATGATGATGATGATAATAATAAATAATAATAATAATAATAATAACTCCTTGCTGTACAGAAGAGCCCTCTGTCTTGATTTCCCATGCAATCTAAACTTGATAATTCCTCCTCCTCCGAGTCCCGGAGAGCTCGCATGGCTCTGATTGCTCATCAGCCAGCAAGTCTGAAAGGGGCAAATGCATTAAATATACAGGCCCTGGCTCATTTCCACAACACCCTCTCAGTGCTTGAGGGGAGCGGAGGACTCTCAAGTAGAGCTGGTTGGGAATTTTCTGATGAAACATGGTTTTGTTCAAAGATGCTGATTGGCTGAATCCAAAGAATTTTGTGGAATGAACTTTCCATTAACCACGGGCTGGTTCTAATGGAAATCTGCCGAGTTTCTTGCCAGCTCATCAAACAGGCTGCTAACGACCACGGGCTTCAATGGTCTGTGGTACTGGGCCATCCCCACTAGTGTCAGGGAAGCATATTTCATGAGTCGGTGTTTCCAAGTCAAACATTTGAGAGAACTTCCGGTTTGTGGGAAATTTAGAGAATTCCTGCAAATGGGAAATTCCAAGTTTCAGCAAGCTCTATTCTCCAACTGTCCAGCGGAATTCGGAGCAGCACAGGGGCAGCTCTGATTTACACTTGCTGGCTCAAGTCCCCAAGAGCCTGTATGCTAGCTGAGTACTGAGGGAGAACAAATGCACTCTGCTCTGCCATCAGCACATGTGGGAGGATGGAGGGCAGCTGGTGTCATTTACTAGATGTGGTTGGGAAATTATTTTTTCCCTTTGAAAAATACCATTGTTGACAAAATTATAACTAATTTTCTTTGATCAAACCAAAATGTTTTTTGGTAGAAATGTCCAAAAAGACATGTTTTTATTGAAAAAAAGTTTTGATGGGAATTTAGCTACTTTATGCCAGTTGAGAGCCATTAGGCCAGGAGAATTCTCAGAGGGCCAGCTAAGACCAAATTCTGCCACTTTGCTTCAGCCATGTGGCTGGAACAGAGAGAAAGAAGCTGGTCTGCTAGGTGCGTATATATTTCTATATACACAACCTCCCACTAGCCAACTACAGAGCTGTGCCAGCTGCATCCCTGCCCCCGTGAACTGTGGGCTGGCCCCATCTCACAAGCCAAGCAAGGTCTCCAGTTAGATGAGATAGTTCCCAGGACAACTCTACAACAGCAACTGGTGCAGGTTGCTGCCCTCCCCTCCGCCCACGTCAACAGTCCAGCAAGTTGCAAGGTGGTCAGTGAACCTAGTTTTATCTAAGGAGGTGTAAGGTCCTAATCACTGCTAGGAATTAGAGACCTCACACCTTTTTTTTCTCAGGAGTTGGGGTGTTAGCCCAGGTGTTCTAGGCAGAATCCATTGTGGGTGTTTAATTTCTTTGCATATGCCCTCCATCTGAGGAATCTATTAGCTAGATATACGTCACAGCACCCTTGTGAGTTCTACCACTATTACCTCCATTATACAGATGAGGAAATTGAGGCAGAGAGTGGGGAAGTGACTTGTCCAATGCAGAGCTTTGAATAGAACCTAAAACACATGAGTGTTAGACACAAGGACACCCTCCCTCCTTTCCTTACCAAATTGATGAGATACATAGTGGATGAGGTTCATGACCTCTAAGTTTCAGGTTCCATTTGGCCACAAAATAGTATGAAACAGTTCAAACACTTGTGTTTTCCACTTGGTTTCACAGCAAAAAGCTGCAAGCTGTAATTCTCACGTGGTTTCAGAGTCATACCATGAGTCATGCTGGGTTTGCTTCAAACTGTGCACCTAACACAAAATGCAAAAGCCCACGAGATCCCTGGTCTGTCTCTGAGCAGAGGGCTGCCTTCAAATCATCTCTGGCCTTGACATTCACCCCAGTCCATAGGCTGCACCTCTTACAACCAGCTTTGTGCTGTCACCCTGGCCAGGGTGAATTTCAACCAGAGACAACTATGTTGCAGGCCTTTTCACCGCACAGTACACGGAAGTAGGCCCTGAGATGGGATTTCACTCTTCCTGTCTACATCCTATCACCTTAATATGCCATACAATAGACTTCTCTAACAGGCTTATTTTATTTTCTTTACACAGACTGGGTAATCCAATTTCATCACATGGTGCACGTGTTTTAAAATCGAATAACAGAATTACTCCCTAGTTAGGTTCCCTTGCCCCCACTCTTAACTGAATTTGTTTAGTCAGATTTATTGTGACTGGCATGTAAGTCCACTAATTCGTCTAACTTGTTTATTCTTGTGCTTAGTGTGTAGTTAAGTGAACTTCCCTGTGCTGAGTATCTGATTCAAGACTCCTAAGGGGAATTAAAAGCAGATGGGATGTTCGCAGTGTCCTTCTGATAGCAGAATTAGCCTTAGCAGTTTCAGCTGCTTCTCTGCTCCGCTTCCATGAAGAAAAGAATTGATCTAGTGGATCAGTCCCATGGTTCATGCTGCCCGGTATCCTGTCTCCAACAGTGGTCAATACCAGCTCCCCAGATGCATAGATTCCAAGGCCAGAAGGGAACATTGTGATCTTCTAGTCTGACCTCCTGTGTAACACAGGCCAAAGAACTGCCCCATAATAATTCCTAGAGCAGAGCTTTTAGAAAAACAGCCAGTCTTGACTTGAAAATTGTCAGAGATGGAGAATCCACCATGACTCTCAGTAAATTGTTACAATGGTTAATTATTCTCACCGTTAAAAATGTATGTCTTATTTCCAGTCTAAATTTGTCTAGCTTCAACTTCTAGCCATTGGATCATGTTTGACCTTTCTCTGCTATACTGAAGAGCCCATAATTAGATAATCAAGTCACCCCTTAGCCTTCTCTTCGTTGAGCTAACTAGACTGAGCTCTTTCAATCCATCGCTATAAGGCAGATTTTCTAATCCTTAATTATTCTGTGGCTCTTCTCTGAACCCTCTCCAATGTATCAACATCCCTCTTGAATAGTAGACACCAGAATTGGACACAATATTCCAGTACTGGCAATACCGGTGCCAAATCAGAACCAAAATAACCTCATTTATGTAGTCCACAAATCGCATTAGCTCCTTTTGCCACAGTGTCACACTGGGAGCTCATGTTCAGCTGATTATTCACTATGACCATCAATTCTCTTTCAGAATCACTGCTTTCCAGGATAGGGTCCCCATTCTGTACATATGGCCTACATTCTTTGTTCCCAGATGTATACATTTACATTTAGCCGTATTAAAACACATATTGTTTGCTTGCACCCAGTTTACCAAGTGATAAAAAATCACTCTGAATCACTGACCTGTCCCCTTCATTATTTACCACTGCTCCAATTTTTGTGTTATTTGCAAACTTTATCAGTGATGATTTTATGTTAAATAGCATAAGGCCAAGAACCAATCCCTGCGGGACCCACTGGAAACACACCCTCACAATGACAATTTCCTGCTTACAATTACATTTTGAGACCTATCAGTTAGCCAGTTTTTAATCAGTTTTATACGTGCCACATTCATTTTGCATCATTCTAGGGTTTGTGTTTTTTTACTCAAAATGGCATGTGGTACCAAGACCAATGCCTTATGGGTGTCTAAGTATATTATGTCAACATCATTACCTTTATCCCCCAACCTTGTAATCTCTTCAAAAATATATCTAGTTAGTTTGACAGGATCTATTTTTCATAAAAGCATGCCAATTTGCATTAATTACATTACCCTCCTTTAATTCCGTGTCAGCAGCACCATTATCTTGCCCAGGATTGATGTCAGCCTGCAGGCCTATAAATTATCCAGGTCATCAGGTTCACCTTTTTAAAAATTTGTACAGCATTTGCTTTCTTCCAGTTTTCTGGAACCTCCACAGTACTCCAGGACTTATTGAAAATTAACATTAATGGTCCATGGGGATTCTCAGCCAGCTCTTTAAAAACTCTTGGAGGCAAGTTATTTGGACCTGCTGATTTTAAAATGTCTGACTTTATTAGCTTCTATTTAACATCCTCCAGAGATACTAGTGGAATAGAAAGAGTGTTATCATCACCATATAAGTTTCCCCAAATGCAGAACAGAAATATTTATTGAACACTTCCTCCATTACTGCATTATTATTGATAATTCTACTATTTCCATCTAGTAATGGACCAATACCAATGTCAAGATTATTTTTTGTTACTAATATATTTTAAAAACTCTTTATTGTCCTGAAATCTGCTGGCCATACATTTCTCCTTGTGTCCTTTGCTTCCCATATCAATTTTCTACAATTCCTAGCTTCTGATTTATATTCATTACTATCAACTTCACCTTTCTTCCATCTGTTATATACTAATTTTTATAGCTATTTTTATTCAGTTTTCCCATCTAAAACAGATTTTTCAATCAGGACCATCTTCTTTCTTTATTGTACCATTTTTAGAATCTAATAAGGTGTCCCAATGATCACACACGTTTTTCTGTTAAATTTTTCTGCTCAGCTGATTTGGCTCATAATTGTTCTCAGCTTTGTGAAATTGGCCCTACTGAAGCACCAAGCATTAGATATAGATATATATTTTACTGGTCTGCACTTTATTCCACTTACACAGTATAATCATGGTCACTTGTAAGCTAAGCTACCATTAATTTTTAGTTCTGTGATCAGTTCCTCTTTATCTGTTAAGACAAGACCAAATAATGTATTCCCCCATGTTGGCTGCAATACTTTTTGAGCTAGGAAATTGACATATATATGGTAGAGAAGAGACGGAACTTGGGGGTCACATTTCATATTAATGGTGCATACATAAATTCTTTATAAAGGGTTAATAAAATAGTAATAGGTGTTACAACCCATAAACAATCTGTTATAGACGATCTTAAGGACATCATTAGAAAGTGTCAGAGACAGTTACAAGCCAAGCAAACTAAGTAAGAGAACTGTTGGACTCTATAACAATCTATAACAACAGATTAACAATTTATTACAGCATCTATTAATCATTTATTAAAACTTTATAAAGTATTTATCAATTGATTCTTATAGCAAAGTATGAACAGACTTGGAAATGAAGAATAAATAAGATTTATTTTACTTATCTTATTGTGGTTGCCTCACTAACACAGACCTAGCTCCAAGCTGTCTACACTGAATAGTATAGTTGCTGGGCCCCTTAAGCATCCATTTTGGCTTCTATGTGTTTTGCTTGGACTTTGACTAGTCCCCACTTAGGTGAGACATAGCTTCATCTTTGGCAGATCATCAGTCAAGCCCTTCAAGAACAGTAATTACTCAGAGTATAATCATGCCTATATCAAGTTATGAATCTCAGCATCTGCAACTGTATTACAATGCCTACTGCCTAGTAGTGAAAACTGATCTCTACCAATTATTTGGGAATTTTCTTTTAAGATAATGCCAAGAGCAGAGATTTATGAGTAATCCAAGAGGTCATCCTGTTTGTTGAGTAGGTAGCAATGGGAGGGGGCAGGGCTCACTATTCATGGGCTTTAGTTATGAATTTATTTCCACACAAGAGCTTCTCCAGCACCGATGGTTGTCTTCAATGAAAAATTCTCAGGAATATTTAAACTTTCATCTCCCTTTTTGCAGCCACACTTTTGGTATTTATCGGGTGTTTACTATCGATCTTTCTTACACTCTGAGGCCAAGGGCTGTTTTCAAACTGGAGTTGGATTACATTACGAATCCAACTCCCTCAAACAGCTTGCAAAAGCACCAATGCTGGAGCATCTTCCAGACCACACCAAACCCTACCGGGACCACACAGTGCTTGTCAGAGCCGTATCTCCTTTCATCTCTTCAGCACCGCTCAAATCTTGAAAGAGATGGGATGCAGGAGAATAACACCGGTATTCCAGCCTGTACTTAACCAAAAAATTCACATGCACATGAAAATGCTCCAACTTCCATACACATCCACTTCTGAGTGCTACACTGCCATCTATATATAGACTTCAAGAGAAACTGAAAAGGGCCAACATTTCAAAAAATAGGAACCTAAAGAAAGGCTCCTAAATCCTTTGTTAGACCCTAAATAAATAACCAAATTTTAAAAGTGCTGAGCACACAACAGCTCCTATCAAAGTCAATGGGAGTCAAATTAGGCCACTTATTTAGGAGCCTAAATATCATACAATCACAAAATATCCGGGTTGGCAGGGACCTCAGGAGGTCATCTAGTGCAACCCCATGCTTAAAGCAAGACCAATCCCCAACTAAATAAAATGTGGACTTTGGCACCTAACTTTAGTCTTCTAGCTCTGAAAAACTGTCAATGTCTAATTTCAGCTGGGTACTAGTGAGAGTGGAAGGCAGTCGAGTTCCTGTGAGCTCAGAATCTGCCTCACTGACTTTTTCAAGTGGGGCCAAAGCCTCATCTGGTGTACACGGATGCAGTGGAGTTACGTTGCTTACACTAGCGAGCATGTGGCCCAGTACGTTCTTCCTTCTTTGACAAACACCCCTAAGGGAAGCTACGACCCTGACCCCATTCCTGCCCCGTTTTAAAGCCCAGCTGGTGCAGTGATGCCCTGGCTGTTTGCAAACCGTGGGGCCATCTGCTGCTCAAGCCTTTTTCCTGCCTCCCCGCACCCCCGGATTCATTATTTATAAAGCGTTTCCAGGCTGACCCCAACAGACAAACCAGTTACAGCGCGTCTGTGTGATATTTGCCCAAGCAGAGAGCAAAAGACACAAGTCAACAGTGTGCATGTGGCAAACTGAACCCGGCCTTCTGCCTCTGGTCAGCACAAAGTCAGTCGCACGCAGAGAGAAAAGGGTCAATGCTCATGTGTTCCACCTAGCAACAGGGGCACGTGAACCCAATGGAGTCACTCCAGCCTGCCCCTTGTGTCCCCGAGATCCAAATCCAGCTCAGAGCATTTGCTCACCCCGGCTCTCTGCAGCTTTGCAGCAATCCGCAGGTTTATCAGAATTCATTCAGCTTACATTACATCCCATCTGGAGGGTGCATTTTAAAGGGGTGGCCTGGGGCATGGTTCTACAGAAAGGACAATATTGATGTTTATTTTTAAGGGGGTTTTCTTTGCTTTATCAATTTAAATGTTCACAGTTGCAGGAAATTATCTGTGTGCGCACGAGAGGGCTGGTCTACACTAGAAAATTAGATCAGCCCAGCTATACTGCTCAGCGGTGTGAAAAATCCACGCCCCCTGAGTGAGCAGTTAAACCAACTTAAGTCCCTGTGTAGGTCAATGGAAGAATTCTTCTGTTGAACTAGCTACCGCCTCTCAGGGAGGTAGATCTACTACAGTGACAGCAGAACCCCTCCCTACGTGGATGTGGAGACATAGCCTCAGACAATGGGGGGTTAAGATAATAATTATTAAACAACAGGAGATGATGAGATTCAAAGTTAAAACTTTCTAGCTGCTAAAACACAAATCATCAAACAAATAAATTTCAGTCAAACTAATAAATTCTCAAGCAGCGTTTTTCTTACTTTGCTGTCTGTGCATTTCCATCTTCACTGATGGAAATATTTTGCATGTTTAGTAACATTGACATTTACCAATAAAAACTGCACCCCGCACCCCAGACCAACTCACAGTTCTTCTGTACCTTCTCCAGTGCTGTGGTGGGTGTTTTGAAACCATTAGGGTTTTGGGAGAGGCTCTCCAATAATATCCCCTCCTTGATCGTGCCCGTCTTCAGCCATCTCCATATCCCCTGCCTTACTCTATGCACCCCAAGAAGCACCCCCATCCCTCTTGCACAAAAAGGACTGGTGCTGAAGTCATGCCAAATCAATGTCTAATTTCAGCTCAGCAGCTGTAAGGGGATTAATTATTTATATTGCAGTAACAAAAAGCTCAGCATATTTTAAGTTGTCTGAAACGATTTCAATGCAACCTTGTTCGCTCTTCTTTACAAAACACGCTGAGATGTCTCCGAAGTGAGCTAAGGAGGAAACCATTCAGAAATGGCAAACAAGATGGAATGAATGAGTGAGCAGAGAGAATTCTCTTTGTTGTAGGATTTTACATAGCTGCCCGTCATGGCGATATCTGGGCACCTTCCATGTAAAAATCAATGGCGACTTGACTCCTTCCCACTTTGCTTAGCATATCAGGCCCTACTTCTTTTCTTCCCTGGTACTACCTCTCTGACCTGAGCATCAGAGCACATGGGTCACTGCTATGCCACCATTGATTAGGTTCAGAGACTTCAACCTGGCAATTCCAAGTAGGCAGTAGCTACACCTCGGCTGTGCAGTGGAAACGCAAGGGATGTGGACAGGGGGAGGTACGCAAGTAGCCATGGTATCAAGGATGGCTGGACGTTATGGATGTTATCACCTGTCTTGAGAACTACAGCGTGGACCTCATTTTGAGGGTAGGTTTGCTAGGCATAGCCCTTCCTCCCAAATGCCTTCAGGACACTGCAGGGTATCATTCTACAGCAACTTGGTGATCGCTGCATCACGATGTGGTGGTATTGCATGGCATGGTGACCGTGCAAATGTCGTGATGCCACGGCTTTGCCTTACAGTGGGAACTTTCACAGGCACTGGAGCAGCTCATGGAGAAGACCCCTCCCCAAGGCAAATGACGTTTGATCTCATTCTGAAACTTACTCAGGCTGAGCAACACTTACTCATGGGAGTAATTCCATTGCGCATAATGGGACTGATCACTGCTCATCCAGAGCAACAGTTACACGGGCCCCATATGAGTCTGCTATTTCAAATGGTCTAGGCCTGCACATCTCCCCAGTTCATAGCAAGCAGGGTGGGAAAGAACAGGCTATTAACAATGAAGATATTGTACCCTTCTCTGTTGAGCACATTCTTGTTCCAGTGGCACAGACAGCCTTGGTCTTATTTTTGAAGGTGCTGTTTATTATTACTACAATGGTAGTGCTGAGAGACCCAGCCGTTAAGTTGGATGCTGGAAAAGCACAAGGGAAGAGACAGACGCTGCCTGGAAGAACAAGAATGTAAATAGACGAGATGGATGAAGAGTGGATTTGCCCAAAGTGATGCAGCAGGTCAGTGGCCAAGCTAAGAATAGAACCCAGGTGTCGTGGGAGCCCATCTAGCAAGCTAGCCACTGTTTCTCCTATTGCCATCAAATGGAAGTGTGTGCAGAACGCTGGAACTCTGACTGCTCTGGAATTCAGGGACGGCTCCCGGCCCTGGGTCCCTGGCTTGGATGTGCCAGCAGGGAAGCTGAAGGAGCTAAGCGTGATACTTCACAAGTACAAAGGTGCGGGGCTGGGTCACGCAGAGACAGGCAGGCGAGAGGAGCGGAGGGACTCAACGGTGGGTGCTTTTGCATTCACATTTTCAATTTAGCTGCAGCATCTCTAATTCCATAGATCTAAGGACGCCTTGTGAGACTGTGAGGAAGCAAGATAGAAGAAAGATGAGGGGGGAAAAAACCCAGTAATCTTGTAAAAGTCAGTTTTGAAAAATCAATTTTCTTGTGTGACAGGATTTGCTTAAGGCTTTTCCTTCTGTGAAATCAGCCCATCATCCTTCGGGAGCACATGAAGGAAGTGGCAAATGCAGCCTGGAATAATTTAGATTAAAGGCTGCTAAATTAGGCTTTAGGACTCCGGTTGTCCCCTTCCTACAGAAAGGAAAACCACAAAGATGGTCAAGAGCTCTCTTCTTCAACCGCTTACTGAGGACAGTTGAGGGCCACCCCAACTATGTGATGTGTCTCTTGCCCAAAGGACATGGTGACTGAACGGGCCTGAGAAGTGGAAGGAAAGTGCCACCCCATCACCCTTTTTAAAAGTGAAATTGGCCACATCACATCTTCTCAGATCTCTTTTTCTAAGGGAGCTTCAAAGGAACATTAGAAGTTTTCTGTTCAGTGGCCACAAAGGCATCATTTACAGCCACTGTTTGGCCGGAGTACAAAGCATCGATGGACATGCTCTGCAAAGCTTTGGAAGCGGGGCTCTGTTAAGCTTAGGAAAATTCAGCTGCTGAATCTGAACTCCTTTGTTTCAGAAAGGAGGGTGGAAATCTCATGAGGTTTCTGATTTCAGTCTGTTCAGAGGTCCAACCTTTCAGGATTTGCAGCCTGTCATGGAGCAACTGGGCACACCACCAGCTGGGGTGGAGTACATAATCCCTGCATGGAAGCTATCTGAGTAGTCTAAAGGGGGCTTTGCTAGCCTGCAAGGAAGGAAGGAAGGACCTCAAGAGTAGGAAGAGACCTGTAATGAAAAGGTAGCTCCAAGAGCTGGAGCAGGGAATTGAGGACACTCAGAGACAATGTCTTTCCAGGGTGGGAGTAGCAACTTGAGAGACAACTCAGTAGAAGAGATTGCTGCTTGGACATAAGAGAACAAGTGGGGCCATCAGGCAAGGGGCTTGGGACTGCTTCTGTGGAGAAAAGAGCACTCTAGGGATGCAGATTATTTCTAAAAGTAAGATTTATTTGTGCTATTTCCATTGCCAACGAAGGAAGACCTCAGGTTGAGGTGTTTCTTTAAGAAAAGTTTGTTTGGACTAGTTTATAGTGGGTGAAAGGGAAACTAAGGCATGACCCCAGGAAAGGCTCTTGGACAAACCGGGAAATCTATCTGGACATGCCACACTCCACCCGAAAGCTGAGTCTTATCAGCCTACCAGTGAAACTCCATTGCCTCCAGTGCAGTGACTCCTGGTTCTAAGCTGTGCAACTGAGATGAGAGTCAGGCCAAAGCTGTGCAGCTGCTATAAGTGAATTTGTTTCTTTGCGTTGATCAGCCGTGGTCCAGTTGACCTGATTATGTAGATTCTCTACAGGAAAGGCCCTTGGCTTCCTTCAGACTCCCCTGAGCACTAGTACCCTTAGCAAAGCCACAGATGGAAGAGCAGGGGTGGGGGCAGGTGTTGTTTAGGAAGTGGAGTTTCTTGTCGATTCCTACTCATTCCTTCTTTTGGTGGAAACAAATGGGATTGGATTTCCCCAACCAGTTGCGCTGTTGTTTCATTTGTCTGCCTGCTTGCCTGGTGTGTCACAGTCCAGCGTCTCCTGGTTTCATTGGCCTGACGGGAGGCAGAGGGAAACTATGCAAGTGCTCCACTCTCTGCTGCAAAAGCATGGCTTAGCATGCCAAGCTACCCGAAAAGGCCCATGCTTCAGTGAGGTGGGCACTCTGCTAGTGTTACAATAGGACACGCAAGGGGAAGTGGAGGAGGAGCCATAGGTATAAACCCAGAAGGGACCATTATAATCCTTTAGGTCTATATGCTGCAGAACACAGGTCAGAGAACCTCCCTCCACAGTTCCTGCATCCAGCCCGTAACCTGTGATGAGTGAGGGCTGGTCTTTCAGGAAGACAAGAGACCTTAGAGGTCGGAGGGGATGGGATCACTGAGAACTGGGAGAGTTCTGCTATACTTTGTTGCAGGAGCCACACAAGAGGTGGGGGCTGAGGTGGCTTTTTAATCAATAGCCCTTTGTTTTTAATATGTGGCCACCTGTTTCCCTCCCACCTGTGGATCTCAAAGCATTGCACAAATATTGGGGTGACTCTGGCAGCACAAGGCCCATGCAGCACTCAGAGCAGGACTTAGATGGAGCTTACGCCTTGTGCTGCTCCTCTGCACAGGGTGGGATTTTGCCCATGAACGAATTTAACCTGGCAGCCTACTCGTGAGGGTCGCTCTCATCTAATCCCCCTTTTGGGATAAAAGGAGCTGGGCCAGAGTCGGGCTGGCATTTTCATCTGGGGAAAGTAGGTTCCCAGCTCCCGCTGGATTTCACTGGGAGCCGGGCACCTCCCTGAGGCTCCTTGGAAAATCTGAACTGGTGACTCACTGAGTCATGAAGTGGAGATGGGGGCAGAGGTGGGACTGGGGCCTAGGACAGCTGCTTGCATAGCAGAGGGGCATGTCGCAGACAACAATGGAGTGGGGGATCACAGAGAGACAAGATATCACAGCTGTGATGGGGCATGGCCAGATGGGCATTGGCATGGTAGCCCCTTGAAAGCCCCCTTTGTCCCTGGTGCTCCAAATGCTCTCCATGCACTGACACATACTGGCTTTAGCTGTAGCTTGGCTCTCCGGCTGTGTCCAGTATGCTCTGTTGTTTCCCGTCTGTGGGAGGGACTCCAGCCTGTTGCTGGCTCGTTTGACAGCAGGTTCATTTTGTAGCGTTAATCATTTTTGCAGCAGGAAATGGTGATCACAAGAAGAAAGCACTTTCCCCTTTTCAGTCTCTTCCCAGGAACTGGATTCACTTTTCTGTACGCTCTCTCCTAATTAGTTTGAACCACATCTGAATGTCTCCTGCGTGCTTGTTCCCATTACCCTGACAAGCTAGGTAAGGAGGAGACAAATCCCTGACACTTTTCATCTCCAAGCATTGCTCTTCAAACTCCATCCTCCTGGACTGCAGCTGGAGCCAGCTGGGCTGTCAGATTCCCTGCAGCAGCCTGGCCTCATTTCCCAGCAGCAAAGAGACTCGGTTCTTTGGGTTTTTTTGTAGCTCGTCTCAACCTCGCTTCTGCCACCCACCCACGCTTCGCTCTCCGTCCTTGGGAACTGGCAGATGGGGCTGACGCATCACAAAGGAGATCTGACGAATTCAGTTCCGCTTATTTTTTTATTTCCCCAGCTTTCATTTTCACTTCAGAGCAGCGGTCCAGTTGCCTGGGATGAAGCTACAAAGACAAACCTGGGCTGGGAAATAGCAAGACAGCCATGGAAATGTTGCCATGCCTGTAACTGGAGACCTCAGACTGTTTTGCATTTATTTCAACTCCCACTTTAGCTGCACTGGCCTGTGTCAATACATTAGATTCCTGCTGTGGCTGCCATGAAAAGCCTGAGGGCCCCTTCTGTGCTAGCTGCTGGCTGTAGCTGGCCAGAGATGTAACAGGAGCGGTGACATAGTAGCTTCCTGGCACCATTCAGAAGATAGACTCAGCCCTCAGAGGAGGCGGAACCAGACGGAACCATTGCTATTCTGCGGGAACGGGGAGGCAGCAAGGATGCAGCTCATAGGGGCCAGGTCTGAGCTCCGGTACGCTGACATAAGCTGGAAAGCCACGGGAGCTGTTCCAGGTTTACACTGGGATCTGGGTCTGGGGGCCTGCTGCCTCTCAGAAAAGGCACAAGACGACTAGGCTGAATACCACGCTGCTGACCGAGAGCTCCCCTATCAGATTGCTGGGGAGAAGGAGGGACCTGAGCTTCTGCCATGTGTTGTTCCAGGAACACCCAGCAGATGATGGGCGCTGCTGGGCCACGGCACTGGCGGTCCCATTGTGCCACCATACACCCGGCACCAATCCCCTCTGTACATGGCCTCTTAGAGAAACACACTGTTCTACCCACCAGGAAGCACAAAGCAAATGTCTCTTCAGCCTCCCGTGCCCAGCGCAGACACTAGCAAACATCTATAAAAGAGGATGGGAGGCAGATAGACAGAGCTTGTCTGCCAGGGTGGCCCAAAGCTCCTGTTTCCCTGCCCAGGCTTTACTTCTAGATATAATGGGCTTGTTTCTCATTTACCCAGTTCCCCTTATTATTGCTCTGGCGGCAACATAAAGGGCTCTTTAAGTGAGGTAAGTCACCAGTGCGGTAGGGAGGCAATGTCACTTGGGAGACCTTGGTTGTATCCCACTCTGCTGCTATGTGATCTTGGGCAAGCCTCTGTGCCTCCATTTCCGCATCTGTAAAATGGGGCTAGCGATGACCTCCCTTCCTAAAGCACTTTATGAGAGCAGTGGAAAGAGGCTGCAAATAAAAATAGCCCCCCGACAGCAATGCCCACACCCTAGCATTGAGCAATGCCCACACCATGGCATTTCCTAACTCACGATAGGGTTCTGGTCTGGAGCAGCGGCTAAGGAATTTCTGGTCATGAGCTGTAGAGGAAGGTAAAACTGCAGTCTCTCTCTTGATAAGTCTGTCACTCGCTCTGTCTCTCGCAGGGTAGGTTTTAGGCACCTGCACTGGCTGTGAGCGCCCCCTCTGCTTTGCTGGTGCCAGGGTCTCAGTACCTGAGGGGTGGATGGCACACTGTATTTGGGTGTCCCAGCGTGATAGCATCGTGCCTTCATGTTCTGCAGAGAAGTGCTTAGCTCTGTGTCCCTGGGTATGTCTACAGTGCAATCAGAGGTGTGACTGCAGTGCCGGCAGGAAGACCTGAGCTGGCTTTTAAAAGAGCAGCAAAGATTCAGCAGCACAGACTCCGGCTAGCAATGCACATACGCACACAGGGTCCTCGTGTTGCCAGAGTGCAGAAATATCTGTCTCGCCTGCTTCTAAACAAACAAAGAAACCCACACCCAGTGGGTCCAGTTTTCCTCTGATTCCTGGTGTGAATCAGGAATAACTCCCGCAAAGCCACTGGCACAAACATAGGTGAGGAAATGGCATAATCAGGTCCAGCCGCTTCAAGAGCTCTTCCTTTAGAACTGCACAGGATCAGAAGCCAGGTCCATCTAACTAAGAGACGACATCAGTTACACAGGGCAGTCCCCCGATGGCACCCCTGGGACTGGAATCTGCAGCACTGGCAGCTGCAGACGGGTGCTGCCTTCCCTGGCATTTCCATGCGGCCCGGGCTAGGTTTGCGTATTTTCTCTTTGTGTTTCATGCAGATGCCCTGATCTGCAAAGCCAGCTGTTCTGGTGATTACATTTTAATGTCTCAAGCTGGGAGTTTGCATTTCAGCTCCATGCTCAAATGCGCTAGCAGTTTAACAGATACAACCGGCTTTGAAGTTAACACACTACTGAAACAAATGGGACTGCGTGTGTAGTTCAGACCTCTTCCAGTGCTTTTGTCTCAGTCTGCTTTGCTCCGTGTTCCGAACCCTTTACAGCCCCTTTTAAACGTTAATATAAATGTGATTATTATTTAATAAGAGCCTAATATAGCAGGTCCCACTTAATTAGCACAGCTTGCTGAGCGAAACAAAAAAAATTGTGTCCATTAAGTAATGGTCCCAGCAATTAGAGGATCTGGAACAACGCAAATGTTTGCTTTTATTTTGTGAATTGCTTGGGGAAAAAAAGGTAAGCGATATACAGAAGAGTCAACCCCTTTCGCTGAGGTGTTCTTTCCCACCAGGTTCCAAAAACAACTGCAAAAAGTTTCAAGGAGAAAAAAAGGCAACGCGTTGGAGTTTGAGCTTTCCTCTGGATCCGCAAAAACAAAATGTGGAAGCAAAACACAGCAGCAGGAGCACATTTTATATGGTGCTCAGTGCAATCACTCGTGTCAAAACCCAATCAATGTATGTTTTACTTTAAATCTTTGTGCAAAGCTCCTAAATTCTGTGTGTGATTTTTTTCTCAATCTAGTTTTTTATTTCCTCCCACCAACACCACCAGCCAAAATGCTCACTGTTCAGGATTTAACTGTGATTCTACAATAAAGATTTAGTGCTCATGAACGACACTACAATAACCATAACCTGAAGAAGAGCTCTGTGTAACAAAGCAGCACACCCAGTCCAGAACTCATAAGCAATCCCACAATAAGAACATAGACACAGTTCCAAAGTTGGCTTCTAATATTGGGTGCCTGACTTGACACCCTTGGATTTGACGTTCAGAGGTGCTGAGCACCTGCATTTCCATTGAAGTCAACGGGAGAGCGGAATATTCTGCACTTCTGAAAATCAGGCTCAGGGCATCTTGACATGGGCATCTAAAATTTGAGATACCCCAAATCAGAGGCCACTTTTGAAAACTTGGGTCCAAAGGCTGGATTTCCAGAGCGTCCCGAGCTGCCATTGACTTCATCTGAGGTTGCTGGGTCTTTGCAATGGCGAAAATCAGGCAAAACTCACCCAGGAATGGAGGCACCCAAAATTAGAGTCAATATTTTTGAAAATTTGGGTTATAATGTGTCCAGCCCATCTCACATGAACAACTGTATGACAGCAAGACAAATGGACTAACTAATGGCTATAGGAAAGGAGGAGAAATTCTGAGAAGGAACCATAGTCCAGATCCAAGCAACTTTTTTTAAAATAAACAACAGTGCAAGGGAAGCATTAAATCAATAACTCTCCAGTGGGTTAGCAATGCCCCTAGCTGGGCAGTTTACAAGGATTGAATCCAGGATCTCTTCTTCAGCTGAAGGAACAATGACTTAAAGACTGTGATAGACTCATAAATCACTATACTTAGCCTCACCACTAGCCTTGTTGTGCTTCTCCCTAGCAAGTTCTACAGAGGTGCCCATCCCAACCCACCTTAGTGGTAGGCACTGTTCAGCAAGAACGTCCATGAGACAGAGATGTCTAGTGTGCCAGCCCTTTGCTTTTGGGTTGTTTGTCCCAGATAAGTTCCTTCAGCTGGGGAGTGACTCTCAGTCCTGCGTCCTAGCGTGGGGGATGTGCATAGGACAAAGGCCACAACATGCCTGTTCCTTTTGCGAACAGCTGCCAATTGTGGGTTTTTTTTCTGTTTTTCTCTAAGCAAATTGGAAGAGGAGGAGGGCAGGGATATCATCTCCTGTCAGAGGCATATTGAATTCCCACTGACTTTAAAGGAAATCTCTTCGGAAGTAGTTGAGTTTTTATTAATATTCGATGAGCCAACCATTCTGTTGCTTCAGAGATAAAACAGTGTTTTCTAGACAATGTCTTAGAAGAAGGCCCTGTGCAGAATGTAGCTCCCTAAGCAAAGAAATGGAGCCCCTCGCCCCCCACCCCCACCCCTTCCTGCTGCCAGCTGGGAAGTGCAATGAATCGTGGACATACAATGTGGTAGGGCATTCTGTGGAGGAAAATGAGGGCTGAGGAGAGCCATCACAGGAGGGCTATGAGCCTTTGGTTCATTCCTCTACAGCTCTAGTATTTACTCTGGTCATCCAATCAGCTGCCATCTGGGTCTGGTGAGACCCATCAGTGGGGGTTTTCTTGCCGGAGATGAACTGCAGCTGCTGCTGCATTTTGCAGGAGCAGCCCCGATGTCTCCCCTGATGGGACTGTGCAAAAGGAAAATCCCTTCTGTGCCAGCTCAGGATGCTGGGTTCCAAACCAGTGAGGATCCCCCTGACCTCACCCCACCGACGGTCTTGTGGAGTTGCATTCTGCAGGAGCTCGAGGCCGTAGTCGACATGCATGGCCTGTAGTCATATGGCTTTGGTTTTGATAGGACAAACTAAGCCAGGCTGGAAGAGACCATCAAAGACGCTAGGTACTGCAAGGAGTGGTGCTGATGAGTCACTAGAAACATCCGTCCCAGTAAGTCAATAATGAACCAATGCCTCATAGGTTGCTGCAGGTGGAAGGAGGAGAATTTTTGTACTGTTACTGTGATCATGTCCTGTCCCCATGTGGCCATTAAAGAACCCATCACACTTTCTGGGTCCTTCCAGTTCTGCTTATGTCATTCCACTGATCTAAATCCCTGCTGTGGTTTCAACAGGATCTTCTTCATCACTTCCTGTCCTAAACTGTTACCTAGTGTTGCAATGTGCTGTTGGGCAACTGCTGTACAGAGACAGCTGCCCTTCAGCAATAGGTGAAATCTCTCTCCATTCACTGCCTTATTTTCAGGGATGCTATTCACCCAGAACTCTGGCTGAAGTTGATAGGAGCAGTAGGTACTGCTGGTCCCCCAATGTATAAAGAGCGAATGTCATTTTTAAAGGTCTCGGGTAGCCTTGGGGATGGGAAGCAATATATCAGTGTGAGAGAGTGAGATATTTATTATTGCGCAGTAGATACCAACTCCCCATCCCTTCAAAAAATAATAAAAATCCTAACAAGCCAAAAGGCTCTGCCTCTTGCAATATTAAACCTGCCCAGTTTATTCTACCACTTTAAAGCTTCTCTTTCTTACTGTGAGTGATAAATAATAACAGCAGAAAAACACCCCACAGACATACAACTGACATCAAAAGCCAAGAGAAGATTGGTAAACAGAAAGATCTGAAGAGAGCAAAGAGGAGGCTCGGTTGAGAGTCAGTTCACGTAGCTCTGACTTCTGTTGTTTCCCATTAATTTTACCCACTATCACAGGTGGCAGAACAACGACGGCAGCTAATTACTCTCTCTCTACTCTTGTTTGCTTGAAGCAAAATAAACTAGCTAAATTTCAAATCCTCCTCCAGCCCCCAATCCCAGAATTGTCCGTTGAGGGAGCGAAGCACGTGGGGAGTGTATTGGAGGATGATCACTTATGTAATTTATGCACTCATATGCTTCCTGCCTGGACTCACTGGAGTAGCCACTTCCCATTGCTTCTGCATGCCGCTCCTCCCACGGCTTCTCAGTATTTGATCCCAGGCCAAGCAGCTGATCTCTCAACACCTACCCTTCCACACTGCTTCCTCCTGGGACTTTATCCTCCAACATGTCAGCTTACAAAGGAGCCACAGAAGCCAATGTGGAGACACAGGGAAGGGAATGGCAAAGCCCCCACACCACCAAAACAACGCAGCCCACAGGGTCAGTGGAAAGACTCCCATGGATGTCATAGGGGGCTGGATTCTACTCTAAATGGTGCAGTGCGAAAGCTGGCAGAGGGGTGATCTTGCATTGGCTGGTGGCCAGCATGGTATTCACAGGCACTCAAAAGAATCCCGTCTCGTCCTCAGTCTGAAAGAAGGGCACTCTACTAGCAATGCAGAACATTGAAGGGTCACCGGGGGGTGGGGAAGACAGTGAAATGGGGGGCAATGTGTATGGCGGGGAGGTGGGAGGTAGGTCACCATCTCTGCGACTCCCAGCTCCACTGCTATTTTATCTGCTCTCTCGGGGCAGCCCACTCCCAGCTGCAGTGTACACACACTCCACGTATGACAGCTACCACCACGGATGGACCCGGGGACCTCCAGCACTAAAACGCAAACTCGATAGCGTCAGCACCAGGCACTGGCCTCATGTTCTCCCTGCACCTGGCCCAGAGCACACGCTGCCCAGCAGGGTCCCTAGAGACCAGGTAACCCAGCCCACTTCCATTCTCCGTTCTCTGGTCATCCTGCTCTCATGGGAGAAAAGGAGGAGGAGCCAACAGGGCTTCTGGGTTAACACCTGTAGCTTCCACTCCCACTGGCGTTGATGGGCGGCAGCCTCGCCCAGCCTACTGTGCCCAGCCAAGCGTTGCAGAATCTGGCCCCTTCTGTTAAGAGTTGATCTCATTCCTTCGGGAGCCTGGCTTCTCACTCTGGAGTGCAGGGTTTGGGGTGAGGGGAAAAGAGCTTTTGTTCCACTTCTCCAGTTTCAGGAATAGAGAGCCAACCGCTCCTGCTTGTCAGCTCCTTCCCCTTTGCAGAGAGCATTTGTCTCTGTTAGCCAAGCAGGGCTTTCCATAAAGCTGTAATGGCCATTCTGCACGGCAGGGCAGAGCCAGCTCCTTCCAGAGAGTCCCTCATCGGCGCAACACGACGCCAAGTAAGACGCATGAAGCTATTAAACACTCAGGCCCATTTGCTTTGCTCAAACTAAATGGGTTGAAAGGCCCAGACTGATTCCATTTGGCCTCGTTTTCTGGGCTCATGTCGCTGCACTACATCACTGCATGCGGAGTACAAGCACAGGAGTAAAAGCACAGGACGTTTTCAGGGGGCTGCCGGCTGCAGGGAGCGCTAGGAGGAGAGAGACAGCCTTTGCTTGCACACAGAACAGCTTCCCCACACAGCCCTGCCAAAATGCCAACCCCTGATCTAGGGTCCAGGCCTCCCCTCCAGGGGCACGAAGGCTCCATGTGAAGGCGCTGGGCTGATATTCACAGGACCTGGATTCAGAGCCCAGCTCTGCTACAAACTTCTCGGGAGATCTTGGACAAGTCACTATGGCAGTCCTGTAAATGTGGCCAATAAGACGTCCAGTCTCATTAACTTATAAGATCTCCAGGCTAGCGACTGCCTTGTGCTGTGTAAATTGTGCAGCACCTAGCACAGCGGGGCTCTGATCTCCAGGCGAACTTATCCAGCTTCAGTACTTACCTGCTCCCCATTACCATAATGCTTGAGCACCTCACAACCTTTAAACATATTCATCCTCACACAGCTGCTGTGCAGTCGGGCAGTGCTATAATCCCAAGGACACAGCTGGGGAATTTAGGCACAGGTAGCCTAAGGCCCAGACCAAACCAAAATGACACCTCAACCTCTACCCCAATCACAGGAATCACTATAGTCACTCAAGCCATCATTGCTTTCAGCCCCATCTTCCAGCTCTGTGCCTGAGCTGGTATAAACTGAGACTGGGGAGAGCAGCGTCATGGGCAGAAGCTGCCTTGGGCGAATGACTTTCTCTGAAGTGGGTGTATCCTTGGGATTTGAGCTCAGGTAGGAGCGTCGGCTGACTGGGATCCCCAAGTGGGAAAACAAGCAGAGCAGTAGCATCTTCAGAGAGGGCCAGCCCCACTCTCACCCTCCCCGCCCCCACCCCCCCCGGTAGAGAAAACGCACTAACAAGGAAAGCCAGTTGGGAAGTTTCTGACGGAAAGATTTTCCTTCGGAAAATGACGTTTTTGTCAGAATCGAAACGTTTTGTGGCAACGCTGATCACGATAACGTTTTCACTGAATAAGAAATCAGAACACACTGTTCTGGTGACCTCTTCAAAATGGCGTGTTTTGATTGTCCAGTCTGAAACAACTTTTCCTTTCCAGTTTTAAAAATTGCATAACAGAGAAAATAATGTAAAAGATTTAACAATTGACATAGGAAAAAAGGTTTTGATTTTATCCAGACAAAATGATTCCATCGATCTGAAATGGATTTTTTCCCTGGAATTTGGATTCATGGGAAATGTCAGAATGTTTTGGTTTTGTTTCATTTTGGAACAAATTTTTTTTATTGCAATCGTGAAATTTCTGATAAAACAGAAACTCCGGGTCCTGCACAGCTCTACTCACTGGCCTTGAGAATAACTAAATAGTGTTGCTGCCTTGTATAAGGTAAGGGGCAAGTTTACTGGCTTATTATTAACAATATACCAACTTCATGGATGCCTTTCATCTGAGGACCTCAAAGCACTTAATGAAGAGGGCAAGCACGCCTGCTGGGATAGCGCGGCTGAAAATGCAGTAGCGGGCATAGAACAGCCTCTCCGCGGCCCAGTGGGAGGATTCTATCTCACACTACATGGGGAGAAAATGACAGAAGTTGGCCATGCCCTGTTTCCCATCCTCCTCCTCTCTAAAGGACACTCACCTCAGTGTATCCACACTTGAAGCGGAGCTTTGCCCTGCCAATACACGTCTCTGAGCAGATTTCAGAGCACTTTCTGTAACCCAAGAGATGTAGATGTGTGTTAACCCTCCATGTGGGTCCAAACCTGCACCTCTCAACACTGTGACAGACCTCCATAACTTGAGCTAAAGCAGCATCTCTGTCAACAGGCAGCACTAGTAGGATGTTATCTTCTATTAGAACTAGCTTCTGAAGGGAGAAACAACACCCTCTTTACAAACACATGGTGTGTATGTGTCCACGTGTCCCCATGAGAGTGCATACAACAGCCCACGCGTGTATGCAGAATAGGGTTGCCAACCATCCAGGATTGTCCTGGAGTCTCTCGGAATTAAAGGTTAGTCTTTAATTAAAGATTATGTCATGTGATAAAAACTCCAGGAACGTGTCCAATCAAAATCAATGCCTATGCAACAAGAGGAGCATGTATGAGGATGCATGTGTCTCCTTTCCTATTGGAGAGTGTGTGTGTGTGCATGCAAGTAAAGGAGTGCATGAGCAGGCATGTGGCAGGGGCTTGCTCACAAGCGTGTGCCAATGTTTGTTAGTGCAGGTATGTGTGCAGGATGAGGCCCCATGTCACATGCACAGCGCCTTGCAAGGCTTGTGCATGTGACGCAGCGTGGCATGCAGTCAGGTGCAAACGTGTGTTTGTGACCTCGTCATGCTTGGAGAACGCAGACACTGGCTTTGCAATACAAAGTCCCAGTCCAAAGCCAGGAGAGGCGACAGCTTGCACAGGTTATTCATGGCAAAGATAACGGTGCCGAGTCTGCAGTGGATCCCTGCCCAGAAAAAGGCATTTGTATTGTTTAGACATTTCCCTCTGCGTTCAAAGTTGTTTACCGACAAACATATTGGAAGGTATAAGAAAGAACTGTTGGCTGGAGACCAAGACCTGATATTTCTATCAGAGGATGAGAGAAGCCCCATAACATAAATCAGAGCAACTCAGTCCCCTGGAGAAAAAAATAGCTCTTCTACCATCTGATCTTAGTTTGACTTTATCTATTTAGTTTGTTTGTTTGTTTATTTCAAAGAACAGGATGCTTGTTGTCTCTGCTCTTGCATGACACCTGAGGAATCTTGCACCTCCTCTGCAGCCCAGGTCTAGTCTGTCTCGGGGGGACTGAATTACACACATCACATGGCCCTGGGGACTCTGGGATTTCACCCAAGCGCTGATTTCATATTCATCTGTTTTCTGATGCTTCCGTGGGCTCTGTCTACATCCAAGACTTTACACATGTTCCACTCCTGAATATGGTTTCCCTTCCAGGGCAGAGGCAAGGTTCAGAAAGCTGATTTGTTTGTACTTCCCAGGCTCACCGCTCTGGTGCAAGAACTGCTCGGATAAAGTCTGCTGATTTTTGTAACAAGAAAATGTGACTCTCTTTCCTCTTATTCAGAGCCCTGGAGAGTCACCACATCCTTCCATCCCTGTGTGCGGCTGATGGTCATGTGACTCATCCCCGTTTGAATGCCTGCAGATGATGTCTAGAACTGTGCAAGGGCATGTTTGCTGTGAACTGGAGCCAAAGCCAGATGTCGCCATGGTGTTGGGGCCGTGGTGTGGGAAGTGCCACGTGACTAGGGATTTTGGTTGTACAACCCGAGGCACCTTAAAGCGACCCACTGCTGTCACTTTCTGAAAATTTAGGCCCCTTTAAGGAGTTCGAGGTTGGACATCCAAAAATACACAAGTGCTTTTGAAAATCTTGGCCACTGCGGTTTGAATGAAATATAAAGTCAAAGTCCTGACTGCTTACCATCATTAACAATCCCATAGTGCCATCAACCCCAAAGTCCCGATCCTATTCCAGTTTTGGAATGTAGCTCTTGCCTGTCTGCTTCTCCCTACAGTTTCAAATGGATATATTATTGTTTTTTCCCTCCTCCTCTTCCTTCTTCTTCTCTTCTTCTTCTCTCCTTCTCCTTCATATCCTCTCCTAAATGGCTGTGTCCTGTCCTGACAGCTGCTGTGTTCCACTCCAGAGGCAGCTGCACTTCAGCGGTAGGAGAACTGACCCTTTTGCATAGTCTGTCAAGTGCCTTGGGATTCTTCGGCATGAAACCGAAAGGCCCTAAATCAATCATTGCTGTTAGATGAAAGGAAAACTTGGCACGGTGGCAAAATCCCCTCAGCTTGTTATTGTGCTGAGAAAAAAGCATTGAGTGATGTTAATCCATTAGGGGAGCTTAAGAAACTCAAACAAAATGAAGGTCTCACATTTTTCAGGCTCCCTTTCTTTGAAAAACAAAACAGCAGCAAAATAATTTTCTGTGCAAAAATATAACCCATCAAATGAGCAATTAATTTTTATAGGAAGTCCATCATGCAATGGGTCATAAAATGCTTTAGAGTGAGTGAGAGCAGAGAGCTTTGTAGAGCTGCAACCAGGGAGGGCGAAAGGACGAACAGCACTGAGGTGCGGGAGAAGGAAAGGGAAAGCAGGTCTACATCTGCAGGGAGGATGACTGGAAGGAGGCAGGAATGGGGCAGAGGAGTGTGATATTTAGACACAACATGGGAGGGAGAGTTCTTTATGCTGTTACAAGGGAGGAAAGCTTTCCTAAAGCCTGTTTGAGCTGGAGGGAGTCCCCATTGTAGGGGAATCCCTAACGGAATGAAGCTCCTATGCCACACACTCCATGCTGTGGCCAGTGTACTGGACCTGGCCAGAGAAAAGGGGACCTGACTGGACACCCCTTACATCTTGGTGATACCAGGGGCTGGAGCATTGGGAGACAATGCAAATTAGAGCAGCCCTCAGACTGCTCTAACATAAGTGAGTGGCAAGTGGAATCTAGCCCAGCATGGAATGCCCCAAGGCCACTGAGATGCAAAGGTGTCATAAAGCCATTTCAGCAGCCCCTCCTTAGCTGCACTAACCTCGAGCTGAGGAAAAGGCTAGTTCAAGCAGTCTTGAGCGCTGGGGTTACATCAGGCTACAACCAATGTCTTGTCATTCAGCCAAGGTGAGCTGTTTTCCCTTTAACTGTGCGAGTGAATCCATCAAGTTGTAACGTCTCCTGGGAAAGTTCGCCAAAACTGTTTTCTCAGCTTGGCATGTGCTTCTTCATCTTTTTTTTCCTACCATACATATGAAAACAGAGCTATTTGTATCTTTGACATTAATTGACTTCTCAAATTAATAACTCTTCTTTGTAACTAGGAATGCAATTATTGCTTTATTGCGCTGATGGCAAGATTTCCAGCCAGCAGGAATAGCTGCTACCAGCACACTCGATTGTGCTAATTAAGCTGTAAAAGTCTAACAGGAGGTAGGTCATGATAACCTGTCCCCGGAGGTGCTGCTCAGTTAATATGAACTGGTTTTGTTGTAAAAGTATAAATGATTGTGTGTGTGTGTGTGCGTAACACCAAGTGATGAGCAGCTGATTACAGCTGTGAATAAGAAAGCCACTGCAATGGTGAATGAGGGCCAACAAGAGAAGTGATGTTGTCTGGTGCAGTGGTTCTCAACCTTTTTTTCACTTGCGGATCCCTTTGGAAATCTAGAGTCTCTATATACAGTTGAATTTTGTACAGTCAGTTTTCAGTCTAACTCATTCACGGACCCCTTTGGCATAATCCCCAGATTATGTGCACGGAGCACAGGTTGAGAACCACTGATTGATACAGAGGTAGGGCACTGGAGTGGTGGTTCGGAGACCTGGCCCTGCTGTGTGACTTTGTCACTTCCTATCTGTGTGCCTGTGCTTCCGTTCCCAGCCTTTGTTTATGGAGACTGTAAACTCTTTGTGACAGACAGAGATGGTTCACTGTGTATCTGAGGAGCTCTTAGCAGAATGGAGCACTTCTCTCGGTCAGAGTGATTCATAGATTATTAGGGAACACTGTGATCATATAGCCTGCTCTCCAGTATAAGAGAGGCCCTAGGACTTCCAGAATGAATATTTTGTTTGGATTAGAACAGATCTTTTAGAAAAACATCTAGTCTTGATTTAAAAATGGCCAGTGATGAAGAATCCACCACGATCTTTGATAAATTGTTCCAATGGTTAATTCCCCTCCCTGTTAAAAATCTCTGCCTTATTTCCAGTCTCGATTTGTCCAGCTTTAACTTCCAGCCATTGGCTCTTGTTCGACCTTTGTCTGCTAGACTCAGACTTCTGTTCTCCAGGTAGGTACTTATAAACTGTGAACACATCACCCCTTAACCTTCTCTTTGGTAAACTAAATGGATCGAGCTCCTGGAGTCTATCACTGCAGGCAAGTTTTCTAATCCTTTAATCATTCCTGTGGCTCTTCACTAAACCGGCTCCAATTTATCAACATCTTTCTTGAATTGTGGACCCCAGACCTGGACGCAGTGCTGCTGAACCACAAATAAATAGCACCCTTAAAGCAGGAGGCTGGCCGCACGATGTAAGAGCTAGGTATTATTATAATAATAGAGCCAGTGCACATGTATAAGCAACCGGGCTCTCCACTCTTTCAGTGGATCCTTGCTTGAGTTACGATGCCAAATGTGTTACCTCTGGGAGCAGATTGCGCAGATCTTGATAATATGATTGGCCCTCTCCTTTCTCATATGCTTTGATCATCAATGAAGTGGTTAATGACACCACTAATACGTAACATTTCTACAGTAACGCCTCAGAGTTAGAAACACCAGAGTTGCAAACTGACCAGTCAACTACCCACCTCATTTGGAACCGGAAGTACACAATCACGCAGCAGCACAGACGAAAAAAAAGTGCAACAAAGTACAGTACTGGGTTAAATGTATTAAAAGAAAATAAAGGGAAAGCCGCATTTTTATTCTGCACAGTAATGTTTCAAAGCTGTATTAAGTCAGTGTTCAGTTGTAAGCTTTTGAAAGAACAACCATAACGTTTTGTTCAGAGTTACAAATATTTCAGAGTTATGAACACCCTCCATTCCGAGGTCTTCATAACTCGGAGGCTCTATGGTATACTGCTTCACATGTGGAAAACACTGTATCGTAATTAGTCATTGGCTAAAATCATGTGCAAGTGGTAGGCAGGGCAATATCATTTTACAGAAGAGGAAATTGAGACAGGAAAGTGAAATGACTTGTGAACATCACAATGTGAGAGGCTGGGTCAGATCCTCTTGATTCCCCAACCTGTGCACATTCCACAGCTCTTGCTGTCCCATTCTCGTCATTTAAATCAGCGCCATTGGGATTCAGTGTTAACACTCGACTTGGATAAATGGGTCTGCTCACACCTCTTTCAGAGCTATTGTAGCAGGCTGTCCGTAGATTCAGGCAGACACCACAGCAGAGCTATGCAGTCACATTCTGAGCATTTTCTATCCAGTTAGAAGGGCTAGGGAAGTTTTGATTTTCTCAAACTCATAAACTTAGATTCTGGGGTGCAAAGTGACCCCTGATGTTGAACCAGTCTGACCCTGACTTTTGCAAACATTAATTAATTTACCACTAACAGAACCACTGGGAGGAGGGGGGTCTGAGGCACAGACAGATTCAATGACTTTCTCCAGGGTCATTGGCAAATTGAAGACTGGAACACAGAAGCCCTGGGTCCTAAGCCTCCTCTCTAGCCTCTTGTCCAGGAATTAGCAACTTTTTCTGGCCTCCCACACTCTGCAACCTTCTTCATCTAGCTGGATCTGGCCAAGATCCTCCCCATATTGGAGCAGGGCAATTGTGAGTTTCCTGGTTGGGAAATTTTTGATGAAACTTTTTTTTTTCCACCAAAAAATGCCAATTTTTCTAAAACCGGTCATGAAACAATGTCAGATTTGACGAATCTCCTGAAACAATTTTTTTTTTAAAAGAAAAGTTTGGAAATTGTCCAAATATTTCATTTTGACATTTTTGGTTGTTTGAGTTGAAATGATATTCCAATGCTAAAGTTTAGCACATTTCAGTTTTTAAAAGTTTTTAAAAAGAAGTGAAAATAAAAATCGAACATGTTGAAACAAATCAAAATGAAAGGTTTCAATTGAATAATTTTTTTCCAGTTTGTTGGTTCACAAAAATATTTGAGATTTTTGATTTTTTGGGATGTGAAAAAATGTTGAAATCTCAAAAATTTTCAGGAGAGGAAAAACATTTCCTGTCCACCCCCAGTCTTGACTGAACCCCTGGCCCCGTTCTTGACCCCCAGTTTGAGCACCCTTACTCTATACCAGTGGCTCTCAACCTTTCCAGAGGACTGTGCCCTTTTCAAGAGGTTGATGTGTCTTGTGTACCCCCAAGTTTCACCAAACTTAAAAACTACTTGCTTACAGAATCAGACATAAAATATGTAAGTGTCACAGCACACTCGTACTAAAAAATTGCTTCCTTTTTCATTTTTATCATATAATTATAAAATAAATCGATTGTAATACAAATATTGTACTTACATTTCAGTGTATGGTATATACACCACTATAAACAAGTCATTGGCTGTATGGAATTTTAGTTTGTACTGTCTTTGCTAGTGCTTTTTATGTAGCCTGTTGTAAAACTAGGCAAATATCTAGATGAGCTGACATATCCCCTAGAAGACCTCTATGTACCCCCAGGGGTACACATATCCCTGGTTGAGAACCATTGCTCTATGCTATGTGGCCATCAACGATCCTGCATTTTGCCTTATACTGTTCTGATTAAACAGCCTTTGACTCGGGTACCAAGAGTGCAATAGAAGCCCAGGGATGCTAATGAAGTTGTATCTTTCAAAAAGACTATGTAAAAACCAAACAAACCCCAAATTCTCCCATAATAGACTGTTCATTCAGTGTACATTTTGACAGTTATGTCCCCAAACATATGGTTACGTTATCGTGCTGACAGGGCTCTAATCCCCGCTGAAGTACTAGTGACTTTCTGACCAAGGATGTATGCAGCACAACGCAACCGGCAGCCGATGCAGAGATGGAGTCCATGAACATACATCACCACTATCAATGGGAGAGATTGTGGCTGGAGCACCAGAGAGCCTCTCTGGTTGCAGCAGCCCTGCCCAGACTGGAAAGGGAATAGGTACGCAGGAGCAGGTCCATTCCAGTCCAGGAGGGAGCAGGGCTAGTTCTATACCCCAGCGAATACATCGCATGGTCAGTGCAGCATTGGCAAAGCCCAGCTTAGCCAATCCACAAGAGCAGGTGCCAGTCTGTAACCACCCTTGGTAATAAACACAGCAATACACCACAGCTCCAAAACCACTGGCTGCGCTCAGGCAAGCTATGGGAAGCAGCACCATTCGGCCAGTCAGTAGAGCAAACCAACATGAGCACGACTCCAGGAAGGGGCAGTGTTAAACATACACCATAACGAACAGAGGCCAGCAACTTGCGGTCAATCTTACCTGTACTGGGTTGCCGCTGGGTTAGCCTTGGCAGAGCAGTGAAACTTCACCGTGTTGTCCTCAAGCACTGGCTGGGGCTCTATGGACAAGTTGACGAGAGGCGGGTCTGGAAGGAGACATCGACAATCCATCAGCTGTCCCATGGATAAGTATATTTCACTGCCGCCGAACGCGCATCACTCAGCTCTGGCCATGCTGCAGTGAGTGAACGCTATCTGGCAGGTATGGGACCCAAATGATTGATCTAACCCTTTCGCACCAGAAATCCAGAGTCCCCATAGCACTTGGGGAAGCCATGTGCTCTTTGGGACACAGCAGATATTGGGGAGTTGGGGTTCACGGGCTCTGTTCCCAACCCTGCTACTTATTTGCTGCATGAGTCTCAGGGTGTCTCTCTCAAATCTGTGCAGGGCCTTTCCACCCACAGTGTGGCTCATGGGGCATCTGGAATGCATCCTGGCTGCCTGTTGCCTTGGTTTTGTTCTTACAGGAGGATGCTGGTGCAGGAGCACAAATCCAATAAGGGTTTGATGTCTGCCATAACATCTCCTCCTCCAGGTGGCCCCCGAAGGCACAGAGGTTTGAATGGGAAAGGCATCATGCCTAAAACAGAGCTCAGCAGCTCCAGAAGAGCACCACATTCCGAGTACACCTTGCTTGCTGCCTTGTGGGTGGGTATGTATGTTTCCTTGTGTGTGCGTCTATGCACTGTGTGCCTAGGAGTGAATGTTGTGTGGCTGTATGTCTCTCTCTCTCTCTCTCCTCTATCTTGAGGGCCTTCATGGTTGGACAGGACGGAATATCAAGTCTTTGTTGGCGGAAGAAAGGCAAAGCTCTGTGAGACAGAGTGCGCTTGGCCCCTGACTTTTGGAATGAACTCACTCAGGAACTAAGGCCCACCACAAACCTTCCCACTTCTTTGAAATGCAATTCTCTAATATCAGCACAGAGCAACAGCTCTATACCCGCCCCCTCAAAAATAAAGCATTCCCATGCACGTGCTTTTCCCTCTGCGGGGAGGATGAGAAGACAAACACATGCGGGCACATCACTTGTTTCACTACTGGAAGGCACTCAGGCCCATATAGGCAAAAGTATTCAGGTGCCTAACTCAGCCTAATTTCTGTGAGAGTTGGGCACATAAATATCTTTGAGGATCTTAACCTCAGATGCTATAGTGATAAGCATGGGATAAGAACTTATTTAGATTAGAATAGAAAAATCATTCTATTAGTTAGATGGGCCTTCTCTAACAGTAACATCACTTTGCATTTCTTTCATGCCTTTCCTCCCATAGGATCCAGAAGCACTTTCCAAGCTAGCCGTGTCCATCACATTCCTACGCTGCACGGTACTTGATAATATTCCCATGCTGGCTGGGCGTTCATGAATCTAATGCACAGACAAACTCAGACATGACATTTCACATCAAAAAACAAAGGAGGCTTGTGACTCCCATTTAAGGGAATAAACTGTCTTGCTTTGAAATGTTCCTGTCTCACTTTGCACTCCGTAATGATGATTTTTTGTGCATCTATTACCTTGAAAGTGGCATTTACTCTCTTTCATCATCCTAATCATCCCTGCCAAGTCCTAACTGGTGTCACAGACCTTTCTTTAGGCGGATACTCTCTGTATTTTACCTTTTATATGATAAGCATCTAAAATACTTACTGCCCAACAAAATTTAGAAGAGAGGCAAAGAAAAGAAAAGAAAGCTTCAGCAAGGGTTGGACATGTACATGGCTATGAAGACTATCCAGATGTATCATCATTAATGACAGGGTTATTAAACCCCACACTTCAGGGTTTAAGCCAATCTCTAATGAACCAAGACCAGGATGGGAGAGGAAGATCACACATCTACTACTGTGGGGTTCTTACATCTTCAACTGAAGCATCTGGCCACTGTATGAGACAGGACATTGGACTACAGGGTTCTTCGGTCTGATACACTTTAACATGTCTTATGTTGCTTAGCAAAAGCTCTAGAGCTTGGCTTTATCAAGTCTTCTAGGAAGCCAAGGCATTTCCCAAATGTGATGTCCTAGCTTTCTCTGTGTGTCTGTGATGTTGCCTGCTAATGTGTGGGCAACAGAGAGGATGAGGGATCTACTCCTAGTTCCAATGAAAGGCTTTCCTTTAGTTCACATGGTGGAGGCCAACGGCTGAAGAAGCAAAGATCCAGGCCCTGGTCCAAGGTAGTGACTTTGTTGACAGAAGCTTCACCCAGAAATACAAAAGGAGCTCGCGACTCAGAGCTCAGTTAGGGTGAGGTTCAATTGGCCCTAGGAGGGTACAGCTGCCTGTGTGAAGAAGCAGGTCTGCAGTGGGGCATCCATCCAGGATAGATCTGGATGCTGGGATAGGTATGGCCAGGAAGTCAGTTTTTGTGTATGCTTTGGAGCCTCCACTGGGGTTAGAAATCAGCCCTCTGCAAGCCAACTTCATGTGCTGACCACAGAGGGGAAGTCAGCTGACTACTACCACCATCTGCACAGATTCCTCATCCTCTATTAGCAGGATCTGCATGTATGCATGTGAAAGAATACAGTGCTGGTGGAAGGGCCTGCTAGATAGCACTGGGGGCTACAGAACATTTTTTTATTCACAACACACTAGGGTGAAATCCTGGCCCTATTGCAAGCAACAGGAGGGACTTTAATGAGGCCAAGATTTCCTGGTGAAGCCAGATAACGCCAGGCAGATGCTCCCCAGCTCGGTATTCCCATCAGAAATTTGGAGATGAAGAATGAGACATCTTTAAGGATCCAACAAGCTGCCTTCCCTAGCTTCTCTCTTTAAAGTTAGCTTTTTCAGTTAATTTCATGGTGGTGGAAAGGTTAACAGCCTTGAAGAATGATAGCCTCCTGTGATAGGCTATTCCCGTGTTCGTGCTTTAAAAGACACTATTCTAATAATCTTTGTCCAAGGTATGTCTTCTGAGGTATGATTTAAAAAACTCAATTTCTGATCAGTAATGTCATGGCAAAATGCACGTAGCAGTGTTGTGTGTGAAATTATAAACGTAAACTGAGATCACAACTAAAAGTATGTTTTCCAGAGAAGTCTGGGGAATGGCCAAACCAGTTCCTCAGAGATAGGATAAGCTGATGCCTCAGCTGGGTGTAAACAAGGCTAATAGATCATTACGTGCTAGCTGGCTATTCTTTGGCAGGAAAGAGGCTGATGCAAAACATTTACATCTTAGCAAAGACACAGCATGGAGTTCCTGTCCACGCAGATTGCCTGTTGCCTTGCTCCCAGCTGGAAATGCTTCTCAGCAGGGTGACCAGCACCCAAGACACCCCTTTCTCTATGCCTATTGCATTCACTGCACCTAAAGAGAAAAAGGTAGCAAGTGCTGGACTATGGGGGAGGGGTCCTGGCCTACAGGGTTTGGCCAGGAAGACTGCTGAAAGCATGTGGTGAGAAACTTTGCTCGAATCTAATACTGTTTGTTAAGCTAGGTATTAGTAAACGTCTTATCTTTATTTTTCTTGTAACCATTTCTGACTGTTATGCCTCATTACTTGTACTCATTGAAAGCCTCTCTCTTTGTAGTTAATAAACTTGTTTTACTGTTTTATCTAACCCAGTGTGTGTAAATTGAAGTGTCTGAATAACTATTTGAATTAATGAGCTGGCTTAGTGTTCCCGTAAAGGAATAATGAACTTAAAATATTTTGTACTGTGACGCTGCTGCCCATTAGCCTAGATTGTACCTTGGTATGTCACACCTTCATTTACGCACACACAGGTACAGAATGAGCTGTGCTGTCTTGCCTTATCCCTGAGCTGGGAGGATGCCCCTCCTCAGGGAAGTCATAGATTAGGAGGCTAGAAGGGACCATTCAGAACATCTTAATGTGATGTTCAACCCCAGAACATCAGAGATTTCT
Organism: Dermatemys mawii; assembly: GCA_007922305.1. Lineage (NCBI taxonomy): Eukaryota > Metazoa > Chordata > Testudines > Dermatemydidae > Dermatemys > Dermatemys mawii. Next base: position 7,983,371 of record ML677397.1, on the reverse strand, counting down.
GGCTAACACGCACTCTCCATGCTCCTCTTGGGGTGGGCTCTGTCTCCTTGGGGTGGTTGGGTCATATCTAGCAGGCAATGAGCTACTAGCTCAGACAACAGAGCTTTATGCTCTTCGAACCATAGATCCCAGGTCCAATTCCTGCTGCCGATGACCCAGGAGGGTGGTATTACCTAAGCCACTGAGCCCCCATCCAACGGCACTTTCAGGTGATAGGAGCTGCAACGGAAGCTAGTGCACCCACAGTGGGCAGAATTCCAGAGAAGAGGCTGGCGAGGAAGAAAGCTCTCCTGCAAAAACAGGCATTGCTGGTACTCAGTGCCTTCAGAATTGAGTCCAAAGTAAACCATTTGCTGCTCCAGGCCTTCCCTGGTGGTTCCTTAGGGTGCACCAAGCCAGGCAGAGCTGTGCAGAGCTCACCTCGGTAGGCAGACATCGTTTCTGCGGAAACCCACTGGGCTGAGCTCACTGAGGAGCAAAACCAGGGAGCAGAGGAGTTAGCCCCTGTGAGCAAGCTTGGCAGGATTCATATCAGTAGGGAGGTCATACAGAGAGATGGCCGTCTCAGAAGGACAGAAGAATAAATATCTGGACAGCAAAGCAGGGGGCTGAGCTATCTTCTCCTTCCCAGGCTCCCACCTCTTTAGGTGGGCAGATTTTACACAGCCAGCTCCCTGTTTTGTTGTGAACGCAGCCACCTGCCTTCTTGATGGGAAATTATGACGGGAAATTACAGGTATTTTCAATTTACCCTAATCTCATTTAAAAATGTGCAATTCAAATGACAATAAAGGCAGTGCAGTTGGGAATATAAATGAGATGTGCTAACACAACAGCCCAGAGATATATAGCACGCTCCTAATTCATTTGCAGGTGTCCTGACACTTCTCCATTGTTACACAACAGCTAATCACCTTCCTTTGTTAAGTACGAATCACACTTCTCTTTAGTAGCTTCCCCATTGTTTGATGGCTTAGTAGCTGTGTTTAGGATTTATAGAGGAGCCTCTTTGTATTAAAAGGAGCAGGCCTCCCTTCTGCACTTAAAAAATGCAGATAAAAAGGAGGAGAAAATGAATTTAAAAGTCTTTGATCTTTCCTGTCACAAATGGGATTGTGCTTTCTAATGCTCCGGTAATGTTCCAGAGATTCCCCATAACAGAGAGACACCTGCAAATATTTTTTGAAGACATTTACATAAATGATAACTCATCGTAATGTAATGCCACTCGGTTGCAATTATAATTCCTTCCTGGCGGCGTGTAATTAATGCGAATGATTGAATTGACTTGCCCCAGCCAGCAGCCAACTGGGAGAAGCGCATACATTCATGCCCACATACACACACATATTGCATAGTCTCCTTTGCCAAACATTATTTGGTATGAACAGGATCAAGACTACTGGCCTGGATCCCGATTGAGCAAAGCAAATGCCTATCTTTGAGGCCCTGAGTGGCTTCAGTGACTTGGGGGTATGTTTCACTGCACAGTTAACAAGGGCTCTTACTTGGGTGTTGTCCCTAATCCCTCTCCTGTCCGCACACAGAACCCTCTCAACTGAGTTTGGTGGTGCTTTAAATTCAGGCCATCTTGCCTGGTGAAGGGTATAGGCTAAAGCCCAAATGCTGCTTCCTCTAGGACTAGTAGTGAGGATACAGACTACATCCCTTGAATTCCAGTAATCCTCCAATTCCCTCCACCCCTCTTCTGCCCAAAAGGACAGACACATTCTCTCACAATTCTTTGGGAAAGAAGCAGAGCAGCTCAGCTGAGGGCAGCTCTAAGAACCATGGGATATGCCCGCAGAAGTCCTAGCACCCCACATGGGAGCAATGCTGCAACCCACGAAGATGCAGTCATGCAGGGGAGGGTGGCGCAGTGTGGCTACTCACATTCATGCTAGGCTAGCCTAGCTGCTGATCACCCGAGTTAACACTGCAGTGAAGGCAGCCCCTTAGATTTGTGCTTAAGAACCTTGCCAGCTCTCCATTGCCTCCATTTATTCTGCTTGCGGGGAGAATCAAAGCTTACACTTACAGGGCATGCTCAGAGCTGGAAGCAGGGAAAGAAAATATATGCTGCCTCCAGGTACCCAAGGAGCAGGGCAAGTGCAAGCAGAGGGGCAGACTCTCATGCCCTTGCTCATATTGAGCAGTACCTGGTAAGACGCTGTGAAACAGAAGGGTATCAGTGTCTGACCAAACCTGGAGTCCTCTGCAATGCCATGCAACTGGCCCACCATCTACCTGCAGCCAAAGTTTGATGTGTGACCTCCTTGCTCCAAACAGCCATGCCAATGGGTGGGAAGTGTGTGTGGAAGCTGTCAGTGATGTGTATGTTTGTGGAGCATGGATGGAGGTTCCCTGCTAATCAGTAGGAGGAAGAAATCTGTGCTGTGCCCTGGTATAGGCTCAGGAACAAAGGAAGCCATCATGATTCCCTGTGGGATGGATGGTTTCACCTGGGAACATGGTGCAGCTCCTAATCCACCCTGATGCAGCACTGACATCTTGAGCTGTCTTGCTCAGGATAAGGCCTCCTTCAAGGTGGCCCCACGGCTGCAGGTTTGGCAGCATCATTTGAAAGGGTGCTGTTTCTAACACTTCCACTGAGTGGAGGGGGAGGAAGAGCAGCAAGGCAGCACCTTCTGCCCATCTAGGGGAGAAACCGCCATGACAAATGGGAGACACATGGCCCCTTCAGTACCCGCTCGCTGTTACAACATCCTGCAATGCTACGGCTTACATGTGGAAAGCAGTGATCCAGTTAAAGGCGCAGCGAACCGGGACCAGTTACGAGGTAAAGGCACTGAGAGGACTCTCCCGCTAAGGTTCATGAAATGCTTACAGATCCCTGCATGAAAGGTGGCTCATAGCTACCTTAATCCCCTCCACCCACACGGCCCCCTTGAGCCTCTACTCACCCCAAGACCAATTCTCATCTCCACCCTCTCTTGCCTCGAGAGAAAGGATGGTGTGGTGGCCCAAGCATGGCACTCAGGAGATCTAAGTTCAATTCTTTGCTTTAACGTCTGTGACCATGACCATGTCACTTAGTCTCTCTGTGCGTCAGTTCCCGCACTGTACAGTGGGGAACACAGCCCAGCCCAGCCCTGCCCCACCCCGCTGCCCAGGCATGTTGTGAGTATAAATATGGTCTAAAGTCCTCAGATATTGTGGTACCAGGGGCTGTCGTTACACTGGTTGGAATCCCACGCTGCCTGCCTTACTGTCACTGACTTGCCCTGAATTCTCATTCCTTTACCTCCATCTCACTTAAAGAAAAGCACAATCCTCTAGGCCCATAAAAAAAGGCATTGAAATGAGCAGCCACACGGTGCACAGAGGTGCTGAGCTTCCACGAACCGGTTTGGCGAAGCAATGATCCAGCCCATCTCCATCCTGGCATGCAGGATGTGAATTTCCATACAGCCACTCTGGCAGTATAAATAGTTTATGGCATATCAAACTATTCAACATGATTTTAATCCCACTTGTGATGTTCAGCGCATAACTCACAGGAGTCTGGCTTTGATGTGGCTCGTGGAACGGAAATCACATTGAACAGATGTTCCAGCTGGAGTCACTTAGTGCTTCCATTACAAAACCCTGGTGGGGTTTTAGGTTGGTTTTTTTTGGAAGGGAGGAGAAGGGGGTTATGACTCAGCTATTTTATTTGGAAGGCAGATCCTGAATCCAGATATGTTGTATTTAAAGAAAACTTCCTCTCCCATCAGACAGACTAGGGGCTGGGCCATCAGCAAGCAAGCTGAGCTCCCAAGCAGACTCCCTCACGTCTCTAGCTCCACCATGAGAGCATGGTTCTTCCTGAAGCTGTGATGTCAGGTGGTAGTGTTGGAGGGGGGATTCTATCAGGCAGAGAGGAAAGCCAGGGCATTAATGCCGATGGGGCCTGGCCTGTTGGGGGGAAGGAGGGATACTACTGCCCATTTTCACCCCAATCCTATGAGGTTCCCAGACAGGCTTTTGCGGGGCCACTGGGGAATGTTCCAGCACTGGGAGCAGAACCAATGTTTTCCCACTGCTCAGGCTTGGGGTAGCTAGGTTCTCAGCAACTCTACCCACGTAGTGGGAGGCATACCTCTTGAGAGTCTTAGGGTAAAGCTAAAAGGGGCAAAAAATAAGGGTGATGTCATGGTAGGATCTACTTACACCACCTAACCAGGATGAAGAAATGGATGAGGCTGTTTTTAAACAACTAATTTCATCATCCAAAGAACAGGACTTAATGGTATGGAGGATTTCAACTACCCAGACACCTGTTGGGAAAATGATATAGCAGGGCTCAGATTATCCTATAAGTTCTTGCAATACATTGGAGATAACTTTTTATTATAGAAGGTGGGGAAAGTGACTTGGGGACAGGCTGTTCTAGATTTGATTCTGACAAACGGAGGAAGAAGGCTAACGGCATTTTGGGTTGTATAAGTGGGGCACTGCGGGCAGATCAAGGGACGTGATCATTCCCATCTATTTGGCATTGGTGAGGCCTCATCTGGAGTACTGTGTCCAGTTTTGGGCCCCACACTACAAGAAGGATGTGGAAAAATTTGCAAGAGTTCAGCGGAGGGCAACAAAAATGATTAGCAACATGTTGCATCTGATGAAGTGGGTATTCACCCATGAAAGCTTATGCTCCAATACGTCTGTTAGTCTATAAGGTGCCACAGGACTCTTTGTCACTTTTGTAAATCCAGACTAACATGGCTACTCCTCTGAAAAATGATTATGGGGCTGGAACACATGACTTATGGAGAGAGGCTGAGAGAACTGGGATTGTTTAGTCTGCAGAAGAGAAGAATGAGGGGGGATTTTATTGCTGCTTTCAACTACCTGAAAGGGAGTTCCAAAGAGGATGGATCTAGACTGTTCTCAGTGGTACCAGATGACAGAACAAGGAGTAATGTCTCAAGTTGCAGTGGGGGAGGTTTAGGTTGGATATTAGGAAACACTATTTCACTAGGAGGGTGGTGAAGCACTGAATGGGTTACCTAGGAAGGTGGTGGAATCTCCTTCCTTAGAGATTTCTAAGGTCAGGCTTGACAAAGCCCTGGCTGGGATGATGGGATTCATCCTGCTTTGAGCAGGGGGTTGGGCTAGATGATCTCCTGAGGTCCCTTCCAACCCTGATATTCTATTCTATGAGTCTGTGAACTGGTTGATAATTTGAAGGCAGAAGGCAGCATGGGTGAAAGTGATTACGAATTTGTAGAGTTCATTATTCTAAGGAACGGTAGGAGGGAAAACGGCCAAATAAAAACATTAGACTTCAAGAAGGCAGACTTTAGAAAACTCAGAACTGGAGGTAAGATCCTGTGGGAAGCAAGTCTAAGGGAAAAAGAATTCAGGCGAGTTGGCAGATTTTTACAGAGACATTATTAAGGGCACAACAGCAAACTATCCCAATGCATAGGAAAGAGATGAAGTATGGTAAGAGACCAGCCCGGCTTAATCAGGAGACCTTCAATGACCTGAATCTCAAATGAGAGTCATGCAAAAAGTGGAAACTTGGTCAAATTATGAAGGATGAATATAAAAAAAAAATGAACACAAGCAAGTAGAGACAAAATTAGATATGCAAAGGCAAATAATGACATCAAACTAGCTAGGGACATGAACAGTAACAAGAAAACATTTTACAAATACATGATAAGCAAGAGGAAGACCAAGGACAGGGTAGACCCATTGCTAAATGAGGAGGGAAAGACAATAACAGAAAACACAGCAATGGTCGAAGTGTTAAAAGTCTCTTTTGTTTCAGTTTTCACCAATAAAAAGTTAGCAGTGAATGGATGACTAACACAGTGAACATCAGTGTAAATGTGGTAGGATCTGAGGCTAAAATAGGAAAAGAACAAGTTAAGAATTTCTTAGACAAGTTAGCTGTCTTAAGGTCAGTAGAGCCTGATGAAATACGTCCCAAAATACATGAAGAACTGGTCGAAAAGATTTCTGAGCCTGAGTAAATATCTTTGAGAACTCATGGAGGACAGGAGAAATCCCAGAGGGCTGATAAAAGGGCAAATATAGGACCTATCTATAAAAAGGGGAATAAGGACAATCCAGGGAATTACAGATCAGTCAGCTTAACTTTGGTACCTGGAAAGATAACATAGCAAATAAAATCAATCAATTTGTAAGCACCTAGAAGAAAATAAGGTAAGTATTTGTCAACATGGATCTGTCAAGAACAAACCATGTCAAACCAACCCAATATCCTTCTTTGACAGGGTAACAAGCCTAGTGGATAGAGGGAAGCGGTACATGCGATCTGTCTTGACTTGATTAAGGCTTTTGATACGGTCTCACATGACCTTTTCATAAACAAACTAGAGAAATATAGCCTAGACGAACCTACCATAAGGTGGATGCACAAATGGTTGGAAAAGCGTAGTCAGAGTGTAGTTATCAGCGACTTACAATCAAGCTGGAAGAGCACACTGAGTGTGGCCCTGCAGGGATCTGTCCTGGGTTTGGTGCTATTCAGTATCTTCATAAATGATTTGGATAATGCCATAGAGCAGGGGTGTCCAATAGAAATTCAATACTAGCCACGCTTTTGGTTTTGAATTTTTCTTATTCGCCACATTATAAAAAAGGATTAAAAAACATACTACATGCTACTACCATAATCTGGTATATAACTCATACTGACCGCCCATCTTAACTCAGCCTCCAGATTTTACTTGGATTTTATAAAATTTACTGCAGAAAAAGTGGATTCACAGACCCACGCATTGCTCATGCATTAGCCACAATTCAATAATCTATTTGCCACATGTGGCTAGTGGCAAATGTATTGGGCACCGCTGCCATAGAGCATACTTAAAAGAGTAAAGTTTGCAGATAATCTCAAGATGGGATGGGTTGCAAGTGCTCAGGAGGACAGGATTCAAATTTGAAATGATCTTGACAAACTGGAGAAATGGTCTGAAGTAAACAGGATGAAATTCAATAAGGACAAATGCAAAGTACTAAACTTAGGAAGGAACAATCAATTACACAAAAACAAAAAAAATGGGAAATTACTGCCTAGGAAGGAGTACTGCAGAAAGGGATCTGGGGGCCATGGGGGATCACAAACCATATATAAGTCAACCATGTAATACTGTTCCAAAAAAAGCAAATATCATTCTGGAATATATTAGAAGAAGTGTTTAAGCAAGACATCAGAAGTAATTTTTCCACTCTACTTAGCACTGATAAGACCTCAACTGGAGAACTGTGTCCATTTCTGGGCACCATACTTTGGGAAAGATGTGGACCAATTTGAGACAGTCCTGAGGAGAGCAACAAAAAAAGATTAAAGGTCTAGAATATATGACCTACAAGGAAAGAAAATTGGATTTGTTTAGTCTGGTGAAGAGTACACTGGGAGTGGGGGATATGGTAATAGTCTTCAAGTACCTAAAAGACTGTTACAAAGGGGAGGGTGATAAATTGTTCTCCTTAACCACCGAGATGGCTAAATGGGCTTAAAATGCACCAAGGGAGATTTAGGTTCAACATTAGGAAAAACTTCCTACATGTCAGGATGGTTAAGCATTGGAATAAATTCCCTAGGGAGGTTGTGGAATCTCCATCACTGGAGCTTTTTAAGAGCAGGTTAAACCAACATCTGTCAGAGATGGTCTGGATAATACTTAGTTCTGCCTCACAACTGTTGAGGTCTCTTCCAGTCCTACATTTCTATGATTCTATAAAATTAAATTGAAATGAAAAGTCATTTTTAAATGGGAAATCAAAATGCTCCATTTCCACCTCCCAAACAAAACTGTCATTACTGCAAAATGTTTCACTTTTGACAAACCCAAAGGAAAAGCATTCCATTGGAAAACTTCAGCCAGCTCCACTGCTATTACATGGTACTATCTGAGAAGCTGATTGGGCCTTGCAAACAGACAGTAATATAATGGCATACACACAAGGTGGCAGAATGGGGGTAGGGTGGGCGCTGCAAACAATAGGTGATGTTGGCATCTTCTGATGTTTACGTGATTAGCCCTGATATTCTGCAAATGTGATATTCTTTTAATGTAGTTTTCTTAACTGAATTGTCTAGGTTAAAAGAGTTCTATGAACTGGGTTTATTACTCTAGCCACCCCGGGGCAGTCTGGGGAGATCCTCCCCTCTGGGACCCTTTATATCTTGTAAAAAGAGCTGGAGTAGCATGAAAAGGCCCTAAAAGACCCATAATTGGCCAGGGGAGGATTCCACCAGTGCAGGCACTGTGGAAGATCACCATCAGATTGCCCTTCGACTAGAGGAACCCCTTGCAAGCACACATGGAGGTGACATGCTGGGGGCGAGGCTAGGGATGGGAAAATGTCTTGTGGGCAATTCTACAGCACACTGTGTGGATTCTGGGCTGTACTGCCAATGCAGATAGGCTCCCAGAGCTGTTTTAGGTTACATCAGGGGGCCTTCCAGAGAGCAGTCCAGCCTTTAGAGGGTGCATCAAGCCACCTTAGCTCTCCCTTGCCCCAGGGAAAATAGGCGCCGCACAGAATCTCATGCAAGGTGTACAGTGAACGCAAGGACTTCTGCTTGTTAGGATGCTGAAAACTTTCTGCGACAAGCGCACAACGTTCTCAACGGCACAGGTCAATGTCCATTATATTAGACAGCAAAGGCTCAGTTCTTCCAAGGATAGAGCGCACAGACCTCGAAAACTCATCAAAATCCATGGGATTCGGGGCAGCACCTTGCAGGATGGAGCTCAGAGTGGGCCAGGAGATGCTGCCTAGCTTGTTGTGCCATGCATGCATACAGACTACGGACTGCTTCTTGGCTGCACTAAGACCCATTTACACTGCTGTGGCAGTCCAAAGGCTCAGTAAGGAAGGTGTACATTTCATCCACACAAAGGCTCCTTTTGCCTGGTAGGGTATGTGGAAAAGAGCGTTGCTGTAATTGAGAATCGGGCCCACGGAACCACCTGCATGTGAAATTTGATCTCCAAACCCTTGTAAACTCACTCAAATCAACCCCAATTTTCCCGGCAACACTTTCCTTCAATGTGGGCTATTTCCAAGGCAAATTTCAATTCTCTGGCCCCAGACATTTTGATGCTGGAGCTGTTCAAATGAAGGGATCCAAGCATTTTTTTGTTTGTTTCTATAATGGGGACTCAAAATGTTTCTGTGTGTCCTCTCACTCAAAAAGGGCTGTGCATTTTTTGCTCAAACTGCCAGGGGGAAAAAAAAATTAGGCAGAGACAGGACCTGGAAAGCTTCAGCCTGGGAGATGAAAGGTTTGGAACATTGTAGATGATCGAAAACCAGGGGTTAAAATGGAAACATTCATGCCACTTTAGCTATAGCGATTACTAGCGCACCAGCTGCAGCACACACCTCCATGCACATCGGATGACACTGACCGGGGAACACAAAGCCCAGGCACCATCCAAGTCCTAGCTCTGCGCAGAGGATTTGACACCCCATTCCTTCCAGAGCCTTATGCACTATGTATCTGCCCACTAACTCCTAGGGCTTGCTTCTGCATTGCCCTGCGCCACGCAAAGCCATTGACACCAGTGCCGAGCAGCGGTACACAACACTCCCCTTCTAACTGGGCAGCATTTCACATCTGCCTTGCACAGGTATCGCAATGAAGAGGGCCATATAAAGTACCTGGGTCCATAGCTAGCTAGGTAGACAGAGTGAAAAGGGAGAGCTAGTGAGAGAGGGTATATGTGCAAGTAGCTTGATAGCTAGTGGACTTAAATGCTGACATAGACCCCATTACATCAGAGTGGCCAGTGGTGGCTGCAAGTAGCCAGCTGTGGTTCTTTGGTCCCTGGCCGCCTGGTCCTGGCAGACATCAGAGTAGCAGGATGACTACTCTAAATTCCACTGCCGAGGTCAGCTCCGTAAGGGAGCCAGTCGAGGCCCAAGCATAGTAGAGTTTGGCTCCCCCGGGTCCCCTCCGGTCTTGCTCCCATTTTGGCTCCTGGCATGCCCCCTCCTCCTGCTTACTCCAGTAAAGGAGCTGGTGTAAGAGGCAGTTATGCTGCCTCCAGCAGCTTAATACCTATACAGGGACAATTCCCCAGGGGGATCTCCAGCCAATTTAAGTTCAGTGGAAAGTGAATGTAGCCAAGTGGAAAATCCATCTCTCAGAGTGTAAGGCAAAGGGGAACCAGGCTGTGTACGCTGAAGGGATGCGGACAGGCTGGCGTACACTCTGTCTTCAGGGGTGAAATTCACCCCAGTGCAGGCTGATTAATCTGTCTTGCTGTTATTATACCCCTCCATCTTCCATCCAGTGCTGTTAAATTGATATCCTCATTAGAGCCCATTAAAAGCAACAGTCCTTTAATGGCTGGATGGGATATTATTATTATTACTTTCACAGCATGATGTATTTAATGGTTTGGAGTAGAAATTGGTCTTCTTTATTGGGTCTCTCCCTTTTGAAATGGATTCCACCATGCTCAAGGATTCAGATCACGTTGCCTGTCCCGTTCTATACAGCGTAGTCTAATGATCTCTCTGGCTTTCTGTTGTTGTTACTGTGTGTGTGTGTGTGTGTGTGTGTGTGGGAAGGAGCGGGGGTTTGCAACTGTTGTAGCTCATTGCTATCTGTGAAATAACCTGTGCCATTATCTCATCTGATCTCACCGATTCTGTCAGGACATACTACAAAGCGACCCAAGAACTTGTTAATCTTCTAGAAGAAAAGCCGGGAGTCTTAAATGGAGAATTTTCTGCTGCACTCGACTTTGCTCAGCTAGTTTTAATTGGACTCTGGAAAGCAGCTGGCAGCCTAATATTTAACACCCTGCAATTGCAAATTGTTGGCAAATGCAGTTGCAAGAACCGTGTGCACAGATGAAGTGGGGCTGGGGGAGGGGCCAGCCTGAGCCTGACAGAAGCAGATATTGAAAGGGAGTTGGGGTGGGTGCATCTCCGAGCTGCATTTTCCCAGACCAAAACCTGTACTTAGAGGATCTGTGTAAAGTTTGGCCAGTCTTGTTCTTTGCATGTGCCTGTTTGCATTGGCTGGAGTTTTAAACTAGCCACATTAGATTGGGACTGAATGAGACTGGGATATTTTTGCAAGTCTTTAAAAAGCTGTAGGTGGGATCACAAAAGTTCTGTGATGTGGGTTAAGTCATTCCATCATAGGGATGGGTATTAAATGTATTTAAAGAAGCTGTCCCAGCCTTAACATTTTCTAACAAATTAATTAAATTCCTTCTAAGATTAATAGATTCCAAGGCCAGAAGGTACCACTGTGATCATCCAGTCTGACCATCCGTCTAACACAGGCCAGAGAACTGACCCCAAATAATTCCTAAAGCAAAGCTTTTAGAAAGCCTTCCAATCTGGATTTAAAATTTGTCAGTGATGAAGAATCTACCATGACTCTTGGTAAACTGTGCCAATGGTTGATCACTGCCACTCTTGAATATTTACACTTTATTTCCAGTCTGAATTTGTCTAGCTTCAACTTCCAGCCATTGGATCATGTTAGATCTTCCCCTGCTAGACTGAAAAGCTAATTATTAAATATTTGTTCCCTACGTAGGTACTCACAGACTATGATCAAGTCACCCCTTAATCTTCTCTTTGTTAAGCTAAAATAAGTTGAGCTTCTAGAGTCTGTCATTATAAAGGCAGGTTTTCTAACTCTTTAAAACTATGAACAAAGATGGACCTGATGCTTCTTTGAGACCTCTTTAAATCCATGTACAGAGCCCTCAGCCTCTAAGTCATGGGTTCAAATCCAGATCATGTTGTATCACTGGTGAATGAACCTACTTGTATCACCTGTGCCCTACATGGAATAGTTTGGTGGCCTCAGACAGGCCCCAGTCAACAAAACCACCATCCTAATTGGCATGGTTGCTGGTGACGCTAAGAACAGACAATGGAGGGCATAAGCATGGAGACCTAGGCACTCCCACAGGGTGGGCAGTTTGTGTATAATCAGAATCTTTGCTACCAAGCAGAACCTCAGCAAGTCAAGGTACTCCACCCCCCTCACCCCTACCTGCATTATTTGGTTCATTTTCTCCCTGCTTCTGTGGTTGTTGGCTCTGTGGAAATCTCAGGATAACCTGCGAATAGCCCTTCTGGTGGGATCTGGCCTGGGATCCTCACTCTCAGGAGATTGATCTGAATGTTCCATGTAGACAGGATGTTTTGAAACTCCAAGAATGTTCAAGAGACTGCAAAAGTTCCAGGGAGATGTCCAGAATTCTGAGTGCTGTGTCAGATCAGCGCCCTGAACTGATCACCACTGGCTACTCGTACAACCGCAAATACAGAGATAGGCTGGAGCCAAACCCCAAACTCAGAGCCTGATCTGATTCAGAACTGTGCACATAGGGCTCCGCTCTAGCCAAACTCAGTCATTCGGGAACCAGGGAATCCCCAGGGCAGTGCAGCACTAAAAACACACATGATTGGCCTGGCTGGACAAACACTCACGCTGTATGTCGATGGTGACGGACGCCTCCTTTCCGCTGGGAATGGCTTTGTTGGTGGCCCGGCAGACGATGTTCTGCCCATTCTCGATGTCGGAGGGGCCAATAAAAAGGGTGCTCATGATGCTCTCCCTCTTGCCATCTCGGAGAAGCGTCTGCAGGGGGAGAAGCAGGGATGAAACTTGGTTCCTCTTGAAAGGGGCGATACATTCTTTACTCATAGCTGTGGATATTATGTTAGAGCTTAGGGACTGACAAGCATGAAGCGAGGTTGTGGTAGTGGTAGGCACCGTACAGACAAAGCAGTAGACAGTCCTTGCACAAAAAGCTTACAATCTGACAGCAATTCCTATGGGGTTTGCAAAGGAGCTGATGGGGTTAGCTGCACAAATTCCAATGAATTTCAATGGGAGTTGGGTACTTAACTCCAATAGGCTCCTTTGACACCGTGCAGTGCCTTGCACCTGAGGATGACAGCTCTGGTGAGATTCATCCCACCCTCTCGGTTGACCAGATGTCCTGATTTTATAGGGACAGTCACAATTTTGGGGTCTTTTTCTTATATAGGCTCCTATTAGCCTCCCACCCCATCCCGATTTTTCATACTTGCTGTCTGGTCACTCTACCACTTGCCATCCCAAGCAGGGAGACATTTGTATTGTCAACTGAACAGACCTTGAAGCCATCAGAGGTTGCATAACCGGTGACCTGCTTTCTTGCTCACACTCACTTTGCACAACAGGAAATGAGCACATATGCTGCTGGGCAGTGTGGAATCAGGCCCTGAAGACTACAAGGGACCACAAGATTCCTAGAGAAGTAGCATAAAGTCACCCATTGCTGCAATGCATTGCGCTGTGCAAAGTGCAATTCTGCCTCCAGTGAAGTTTGCTTAGAGCGAAGGAAAGAAGAAAGCAGTGTGATCTAGGGCTTGGAGCAGAGGGCTGAGCTCCAGCGGCCAAGCCCATACCAGGCATAACGTCACTCAAGTCAGAATCAGGCTCGAGGATGCCTGGGTCCTATTTTTGGGTCTCCCTGGGGCTCACACTGTAGCCTTTGGAGAATCAGCCCTTTGTGACTCCATCTCTGAATTACTACAGGGAGGAATCACATCACCTCACAAGCCATCAAGAGAACTAATCCTTGCGTTAATTAATTATTATTACTCAGGTTGCTTTCGTTCTGAATCTCTAATGTAAGCTAATCAGACAGGTAATGCATGCCATGAGAGAGAATATTAAAAAGCCATTAATGAGCTGCATTGCAAGTTCGTTAATGGACGATGTGGTCGGAAAGGGTTGAAGCCACCAGCAGTGGCTGATTTGCTAGTGTTACACACCAACTTTGCACTGGTGCAAATGGTGACCCAAGCTGCAGGGCAATGGAGGACCGAGCCCTGTAACTAGCTCTACACCCCACCCTCACACAAGGCGCACCTGAGGCTTTCCTTTCTCCTTGTCCTCCTTTGGCACAATATAAGGAGTGATAACGTACAACCCTCACCTATCACCCCCAAGAATGCGGTGAGGCCATCAGTGGCGCTAGTGAGGCAGCTGATGACGCTCCACTCCAATGCTGCAATTATCCCATGTCGCACACAGGCCCAACCTTCAGATTTGCCTGTTTGTGGGCAAGGAGGAAGGTCTTTGTGCAAGGAACTTGGCATAGCACATGGAAATCTCCCGCTGGGCAGATCTGATTTATGGCCCCTCCAGGACCATTGCCAACCAAAATGTTCAAAAATCACATGTCAGGCCTCCAGAAAATCATGCGATAGATGTAAAAATCAGGAAATAAAAAAAAATATATGTTCAGTTCTTTTATTTGCCTGCTGAATTCTGAACCTGTAGGATACACTTACGTCATGGTCTCAAGCCTTTGCAACCGGGAATGCTAGAAACCTGACTCCAGGAGCTGGAGCATTAAGAAAAACTCCAAATATCACAAGATTTGTAATAAAATCACAAGAGCTGGTGACATTGCCACAGGGCTGCAGGCACCACCCAGTGCCACCTGGCATGGAAAGACCTTTGCGTGATGCATCCCCAGTAGGACAGCCCTCTTCCTCCAACATCTTCCATGACAGCTGCTTAACATGCACTGGGAGTCTCGGCATCTCATTTGAGATGGAGCCACACTTAGTATGCTTCATGAGCACTTGGGCTTTGGAATTAATACAAACAGAAACACAGACATATTTGAAAAAGGGCTGATATTCCTTCCCTGCCACAGAAATTGGCGGGTCTGAAATGGAGAGGGCTTAACTCTCTCTTCCCCAGCGCCAGGACTGACCCAGCCCACGGCGGAGAAGATGATTTGGAGCGATTGCAATTAGTTACAAACGATTACATGTTAATGGCCTAGATTTTAATTAATTTCACCCAAATTGGTGCAGAGAGAGGTCAGTTCTTTCAGGTTTTAATTAGCAAGGGCTGCCGCGTGGCATCCTGGGAAGTGGGGGCAGGAGAGGGCAGCTGTGGGTTTGATTTTGTTTTTTGCTCAGTCCCCGTGGCACGTTGTAAGAGAGAGAATGAGGCAGTGCTAAACAGGGGAGTCATATCATCATGGGGGGTTGGGGGAGCAGGGTGTATAGGGGGCTATGGGGATCCTGGGTTTGTCCTTGCTCAGATGCACATGCTGCTGGCAGGTTATCCTTTCACAGCCGTGGTGCTCAACAGTCTGCTTGCTTCTTGCTGGAGACTGCTGCCGGCCAGGGAAATGAAACGTCTCAGGATTGGGGTGCAATAAAGCAGGAATCCAGATGGCAGCTAGGGACAGAAAGGTTATAATCCCTGTGCAAATCAGATGCTGCCTTCTCTAGTAGCTGCCAGACGGCCTGCGGGGTCAGGCTGGCTCATCTGGGGGGAGCTACAGGCAAGGATGGAGGCAGCCGGGCGCTGGGGAGATGGATCTCCCCAGGGGCTGCAATTAGATGATGGTTTGTGGGTCTCACAAATTCGTTTTCCATCCCGCTAACACTCCCTGCAGCTGTCTATCTAGTCCCCTCATCAAGATGGAAGAAAGCTATAGGAAGGGCCTCAACAACCAACCTGCAGCTTCTCTATGTTCGAAGCATCAGTGCCATCTACCAAGTTTTCTGCCTTAAAGCTCTGGCCACTGTAAAGAAACAACAACTATACCTCGGGGGCTTTGTCAACAATTCATTACTGGATAGTCATCTGATGCAACCAGACAATGCCAGGAATTTAAATCCACCAAGAACAGGCAGGTTATTGAAAAAGTAGAGCTCTTCTAGATCAAACCAGGCAAGGGCAATGGAAAGCCACTGTTTCCAAATTGTATTTCACAAAGCCCAGTCTCGAGGCCTAGCAAACTATTGTGAGATTGAGGGGAGATTCTAGTTGGGGAAAGAGTTATAACCAGTTTCAGCAGCCTCTATTGCATCCGAGCTGGTGGCTAATGGCAGAGCTCATAATCAAGACAAAGCCTTTAGCCATTCGGTTGTAATGGTGGCTGTTCTGAATGGTAGGTTCTGAGCATGGATGTGAACCTGATGGCTCCTTTTTGTGATCAAGAGCTTCACGACTTTGGGCCAGACCCCAATGAAATCAATGGACAGGGCCCCAAATCCCCGCCTTGTCTTTCCACACAATCACACCGCTTGCATGCAAAAGCTTTCTCCTAGAGAACATGCATGAGCAAATTCAGCTGGAAATCAGCTTTGTACAGGGAGCTAGAAGGATTTAAAAACAGGCTTATAATGGAAAAAGAATTGTTTGGTAGGCTTAACTGGAGCTCCACAATGAAGTGAAATAGTAAAAATAAATAGGAAAATAAATTGATCTTGGGAGAAGAGATATCTATAGGTACAGACAGCACTGTGATCCCTGAGGCGACTCCTGAATTGCACCAGAGATGAGTTTGGCTCTGTACCTTTCCAACGCAGAGAAAATATAAGAGCCGCAGGAGGCCAATATGGCAGCACAAGGAGCTTTTCAGTTACCTAAAAACCAAAAGGGACATATGCAGGAAATGGAAGGAGGAGCATGTCACACGGGAGCACACACAGGACCAGCGCAAGCACGTGGGGACAAAAATCAGGGACACCAAGGCAAAGGACTGCCAAAGAATGTTAGAGACAAGAGGAAGGGGTTGTACAAATATGTCAGATGAAAAGAGAAAGATGAAGGATGGTGGGGGTCTGCTGCTCATTGGAGAAGGTGAGCTGGGAACGGAAGATGATATTAAGGCAGTGTTGCTCAATGCCTAATTTGCTTCAGTCTTCTCACAAAAAAGAACATGTGACCGGATGACTAGCAAAGTTACCACACACCACTGCCTTGGATGGGTTAGACACAACAAATCCCGCATCTTGGCAGGGGATTAGACTAGATGACCCTCGCAGTCCCTTCTGACCCCATGATTCTAGATTTGTGCAATAAAAGCTGTTCAAACATATGAGCCATGTTTCAGAATCAAGTTGCACTCTCAGATTTATAACAGTGATCACTTTCCTACATTTTCAAGTTGTTTTAATACAACCCCCACAGCACTGTAGGTATTTATGGTCACCCCATTTTAGAGATCAGGAACCTGGGGTTAGGTGCCACAAACTACCCAGTGGCACAAAGGACAGAGCTGAAATTAGAACCCCATACTTCTGGGCTCCTAGAGCTGCATCCAGCCCCCTGGAGATACCCTCTCTCTGTTTCACTTCTTAGTGAAATCTTGTCAATCCCAGCCTACAATAATTCCAAGCCAGCAGTTCAGCCCATGGCTCACAGTGTCACCAGCATAATTGGGATGGAAACGGCTAAGAGAGGAACCTTTTGTTCTCTGCTTGCCAAAGGTTGCTGCTGAACTTGTTCAATTTGATGTGGTATTCAGGCCATGAGAGAGACAATCCCCTTCCCTCCTGAGACTCACTTCCTCCAAATTGCCCTACTAACCAGCTTCTTAGCATCACTGAGAGAGTGATCTGTTCTAGCCAGTTTGAACCCAGAGCCCCTCACTGCTGTGGCCAGTCCTGGCCTCAAGGCTGCATCAGAGAGCAGTTGTGTTCTGTTAAATGGCAACCTCCACTGGTGCATTTGCACTTCTCTAAGGACAACTCGGTCTGAAATCAATGGGAGTTAGGCACCTGTATACCTTTGAGTATTGGGCCACTGTGCTTTTAGATAAGTGGTGAGGAACGCGTTGAATGGTTGACATGCTCAGTACTGCTGAGAGGCAGAGCATGGAGCTCTCTGGGCTTGAGGTAGCCAAGGAGTCAAATTCAGAGCTGGGCCCACCCTCAACTGCGACTCACAGCTTGTTACACCCTCCAGCAACTGCTTTTCTTGCCCCACTCCTCCCCGTTGGCCCCTTGGCAGGGTAGTTGCATCCACTGCAGTACGCCATGTTCAGAGATGACATATAAGGTTGCATATTAATAAGTGGGCAAGTCTAAGTCAGCCTAAGTTGGCGTAAATCATTCACTGAAGGGCTAGGAGAAGCTTTGAGTCCCCTCTGAATATGTCCTTCTGGCTCCCCACTGATCTCTGCTCTCCCAGCAGCCGGGGTATAGAAGCTGAGGGAGCAGAACAGAGAAACTTGGGCCAGATTATCTGTTGGTATAAATCAACACAGCACCACTGAGCCAATGGGGATGTGCCAATTGACACCACCTCTGACGCATAAGAAGAGTCACATTTCCACTCTGGACAGTACTGAGTGAAGGACACCTCTGCAAGCAAATGAGCAGTTCCATGTCCCCGGCACCATCCCAGACTCCAGCCCGCCTGACCTTGGAGTAGGTGGCTCCGTTTATCACTTCTCCATTCCGCATCCAGATGATGGAAGCTGCTGGTTTGGCGTTGTCGGCATGGCAGGTCAGGTTCAGGGGATCCCCAGCTCTCAGGCTAATGACCGGGCCCCCAGTAATTACTGGGTCATCTGGAGGAACTGCAAAGAAATCACACAAGAGAAATAATGCTGTTTATAAGCTTCGGCCAAGCTCCTTTGCTTGCAAAGGCTGTGCCTCCAGCAGTACTTAGCAGGGCACATGTGATGAAAATGGCAACCATGGGCTAAACTTTGCTCTGGTTCACCCACAGAACCCCAAGGCAGTCAGCTTCAATCAGGCTGTAGCTGATGGCAGAATATAGTCCAATCTTATCACCATACAACTTGATTTTCTTTTGTTGCTTGCTTATTAGCTGCATCCCAGAGTCAGCACTAGCAGACTGATATTTAAGAGGCGGAGACAAGAGAGACAGGGGATAAGTTTTCAGGGGAGATTTGAAATGAGATAAAGAATTGATTGAATGGTGAGATGCAGGAAAATGTGAGCAAGCAGAGGAGAAGGCTCTCATACAAAACAGGGGGCGGAAGGAAAGAGGCTGGGATGAAGGCAACACAGAAAGGATGGAGACAGAGACTAAACAAGAAAGAATGACAAAGGTCTATGAGGTTACTTGGATAAGTCCATGACCTTATGCTGCAAAACAAAAGAGCAGCACATGCACTTTTAGCTTAACAAGAAAGGAGAGAGCACAGTGTGTGCACCCCCTCTGTAACAGTCTGCAACAACTCTGAGGACAAAATGGCTGCTAACCTCTGCATGCAGAAAGAGTTCTTAGAAATTGAAAGGGTAGCACACAGAATACAAAGACATACCACTTCCAGAACTAGGCATACCACACTGACGTGACTTCTAAACACATGAAAGGCAGTTTAGAAGGGCGACCTAGAAAGAACAAGATGGGAAACCCGAAGAACTGGCCTCTGAAACCCCAGCATTGTGCTGGCAAATGTGGAATCTTTTCCCCCTTAACTTATCTTTAAAAGCCCGATTAATGCCCAGCCTGCAGGAAGGTTGGGGGAGGGAGAAAAAGAGGGAGGGGTTTGCAGAGCACCCGATGCTGTGGGGATCTGGGGCTTGGTGAGTATATGCAGTAATGGTGTCTGTTTTTCATATAAATAACTATTTTAAGTTCTCAGAGAGTTTGATCCTGGAAGCTTGAGGTCTCCACAACCAGAGAGGGCTGCTTGTGCTTGGAAATGGTTAATATGTAAACTGCTAAAGGTTTGCGGAAGTTCATCCACATGAAATTTGGAATAACATAACAGCGGTGTGATCTCAGGGAAGAGATGGCTATTTGCACCTGAGATTGACTTGCTAGATCACAGAAGGTCTGGGGTACTTGCAGGAGTTTAAGCGGTCGCGAGAGGATTCGGAGAAGAGAGGCTCTGTGTTGAAGCCTTTATTAACAGCCGGGCCTCAAATGGCTCGAAATGCTGGAACCAACACCAACATGTTTTCCACATTTATTTATTTATGATGTTGCTGACTGCACTCACCTAGTGAGACACACACCGCTCATTTTATGAGAGCCCCAGAGAGAGAACTGTCATGCAATCTAGCGTACTCCGTTCAAGAGCGATACTAGCGAAGCAATGCAAGGTGCTCAGTCTAATAGAACAGACAACAGCAGCGAGCAGACACAATTTCAGTCCATTTTACACACTGACAAGGAGAAATGACTTCTTGCAACCAGACTATGGGCCAAATTCATCCTTAGCTTCAAATTCACTGCAGTCAGTGGAGACACACCAGAAATTCATCTGGCTGAACATTTTGGTCTGTGACCAGGGATAAGATCCTCAGTTGATATGATATGAATCAATGTTATTTTGTCAAAGTCAATGGAACTACACCAGTTTACACCCATTGAGGAGCAGGTCGACAGGAGTTTATACCAGCTGTCTCAGACTATGTCTCCCTACTCCCCAATGCCAAGTACCCACAGTAAGTTTTCTCATGGCACAAAATTAAGATCACTTCACATTTCTGGGTGTTTATACTTCACTCAGCACCATGGTATCTAGTAGCCAGGGGCTGATCTGGGTGTGGATTTTAAGCACTGCAAAGTGTGTGGTAAGCGTTCAGAACTGGTGTTTTGGTTCAGCCCATTAGAGTGATGGACAGGGGTCTGGAAAATTCATCTCTACATTAAGATTTCAAACACCCAAAAGATTGAGAGGGCTGGAATATGGGGGTTTGGATATAGATTGGTTACAGCAAGAAGTATGTTCTTTCTAAAGCACCCAAAGGCCTCCATTAACCTAGTACCTAAGTACCTCACAGTCTTCTATGTATGTCTCCTCACATGCCCCTGTGAGACAGGGAAGTGCTGTTATCCCTGTTTTACAGAT
Organism: Dermatemys mawii; assembly: GCA_007922305.1. Classification (NCBI taxonomy): domain Eukaryota; kingdom Metazoa; phylum Chordata; order Testudines; family Dermatemydidae; genus Dermatemys; species Dermatemys mawii. Next base: position 7,962,759 of record ML677397.1, on the reverse strand, counting down.
GGGAAACTGAGGCACGAAGTGACTAAGTGATTTGACTACGGTCAAACAGGAAGTTTACACCAGAGCAGGAACGTGAACGCAGCTTGCCAAGTTCTAGGCTGCTGCCCTAACTCCCAGGGCATCCTTCCTCTCTGCAAATTACCATGCTGCACTCCCATTTATGCCAGGGCAGAGGCGGGTCCTGTGCCATCCTAAAGACATTTCCCTATGTGCAGAAAGTTGCTAGGAGAATGGGATTTATAGTGTAAGCAGCTGTAGGTCACATAGTGTGGCTGGACTAGTCAAAACAAAATTTACATCATGCTGGCTAATGAATTTAGGGGGGCAATGTGAGGAGGGGAATAGGATGCAGGTAGCCCTGACCAGAATCCACTCATGGGGAAGGGGAGTGGCACTGTATTTGTGGTTTCTCTGTTGCTTTAATGTAACAACGTTACTGTCACTTCTCTGCCTCTCGTTCTGTGTAGGGTTCCCAGGTCCCATGCAGCCGGAAGGAGACACCCTCATTTGGCATTCCTTTGAAGAGCGGTTTTCAAGCATCTCCCTCTGAAGAAAGATTTTGCTGTGGGTATCAAGGAGACATTTCAGATCTCAGCCTTCCTTTGAAATTCCCATCAATCAAGCTGTCATAGCCCGACAGCCTGCTACGAGGGGCATCTCTCATTAGGGACCTCAGCTGAGCTCTGTATCACACACAGCAGGAATTTGTCCATTTCTGGTGCTGGGAATCCTTTCTGAGCAGAGATGTGGATTGATGGAAACTGGGCAGAGGCAGGCTGGGGGCAGCCAGAGGTTGTTCTCATCTGCTGGCCGCAGTGACATGACTGTCACAGGGCTCAGCCCAGCTTTGCATCTCCCAATACCACTAACACATTGGCACTAATTGGAGATTTCAGCCCAGAGGCCAAGAACTGAATGGGCCATTGACCCTGAACTGCCCTCTCACTCGTGTGTGTGGTGGGGGCTCTCAGCTCAGGTATGCCATATCTTGGACCTGCTCCAGGGAGCTAACCAGAGGTCTTGGCTCTCCACAGCCTAAATCTGGAGTTTAGACACCCAAATTGCTTTGTGGACCGCATCCATAATTCTTCACTCTTACAGGTCAGGGGCTGCTTTTTATCTTGCTGTTTATCTGGATAGCTTTTCTGTGGCTCCCATCATCCTAAAAAAGCTGTGCAGTGAAGGAGACACCTAAGGCATTTTTAGGTAAGGAGGTTTCCTCTAGTCCGCTCTTTTGGAGCGGAAAAAAACCCCTCTTCCCTACAGGAAGCTTGCAGGGCAAAATGGAGGACCTGTCACATGCAGACACTTAATATTCCCCACTGACGTCTGTACAAGGCCAATCCTGGGAAACAGTCTCTCCACACAGCCCATCCTGTCTCTGCACTGCCTGACAAAAGGACCTAGGCCATTGAGGGAGGGGGAACACACCTAAGCAGAGAACTGCTTTACTCCCACATACTGTAAGTACCTTGTTTTCTAATCTATTGTTCTGCTCCTGCTTCAGTCTATTGGATTAGCAGTGAGTCATAGGGAGCTGATAAGGAGATAAGAAGCAGAGTGAAAGAGAGAGAGAGAATGGGTCCTGATTACATCTTCCCAAATAAGCGGTTATCATCCCCCAGTTATTCACGTAGCCATGAATTATTGATTGGCTCCCAGCTCATTAACCAGGAGATATGGTTGGGGAGGGGCAAACCTGATGAACAGAAATCAGCAGTGGCTCTCAACATCTGTAATTTTTATGGAATGAGGAAGGACTCATTACTTTACCATTCAAACTCGGGCACAGAAAAGAGAGCAAGAAGCCTTTAAGACAGAGCCGTGATCCATTACTCATCCATTGCACTCCCAAGATTTGGTTATTATTATAAGACACCACTACAGAATTTGGTGTCCTAATTTTTAATCATGGAGAGGGTGGAAGTCTGAGCCTTTTCCGATGAACTCGGAGATAAAAACAGGAAGGAGTTGGGGTTTTTCGGCAGCAAGGGGAATGGAATTAACTAGTAAGGGGGTGAAAACGCTAAAATACAAAAATGAAAAGGGCTTATCACAGGATGCCTTTGTGACCTACTGCTGGCTGAGCTGGAAAACTTGGCTTCTACACAAATGTGGGTGTTTACGTTGACACATGCACCCATTGACATACATGTGCACAAATACACAAGCCCGGGTACATATGGGCACACACACAAGTACATGCAGAGACATACACCTGCACAGATATACATGCTCCTGCATGCACAGAAGCACATGTACAACATACATGCAAACCCGTATGCACAGAGGTACACACAGAAATGCACGATCATGGAGCAAGTCTGGCATTCAGCTGAACAGCACTGAGCTCTGCAGAGACACTCCCTTTGTGCTGGACACATGGCCTTTTAGGGCTTCAGGAGTGTAGAGGGCCCAGCCCTGGGTGGCGCTGTACTGTACTCCAGAGTTTAACCTGTGCCACTGCCCCAATGCTGCAGCTACACTGCACTGATTCTCAAGCTAGCACTGAGCTAACCATAGCAATGCTAATTCAAGGATATCTACAGATGCTGCAATCACATACCCTGACTAGAACATCCTAAGAGCCATTAGCTCTTGCTCAGTATCATCCCTCCTCTTTGGTATATTTGAGGTAACTGTGCGGAGAGACAACACAGCTATTGTTACTCAAGTTAGCTTTGGAACTAGCTCGGGTGCGTCTATAAAGCGGAAATCACACCCCTTGCCTGCCGTGTAGACAGAATGTCAGTATGAACCATGACCAAGGGGAACAATATCCCTTGATGGACAGGGACAGGTGCAACTTGTGAAAGCAGTCAAGGACCTCCATGGTCTGCAGAGCTGGGGAGAAGAAAGAGTGAGCTTTGGAGAGGCACATTTTAAGACACATCTGAAGAAATGACTAAAAAGAAAATGCATACTGTACAGGGACCATGCTTTTGGCACCATCATAAATGAACTGATTAGTTAGAGGTCTTCCTGCCTGGACCCCAGCCCTGAAAATTCTTACACATGTGAGTTAGAAATGGGGCTACACACGTGTTACAGTTACTTAGACCAGAGGTGGGCAAACTACAGCCTGCGGGCCACCTGTGGCCCGCCAGCCATTTTTATGTGGCCCGCAAGCTCGGGCCAGGGATGCGGTGCCAGTAGCCATGCGCTTCCGGCCCGGGGGGGCCGGGCCAAGCACAGTGAGCCACAGGCCCCTGTGCCCAGCTGAGCAGGTAAGCAAGTTGGGGGAGGCTTCGGTGGTGGGGTCCTGGGATGGTGGTGGATGGGGGGGGGGTCTCCAGAGGGGGCAATCAAGGGACAAGGAAAGCGGGGGTAGGATGGGTCAGGAGTTCTGAGGGGGGAAGTCAGGGGGCAGGAAGTGGGTGGGGGTTGAATAGGGGTCAGGGCCTTCCCTACCCAGCCCTCTGCACAATTTTGAACCCCAGTGTGGCCCTCGGGCCAAAAAGTTTGCCCACCCCTGACTTAGACCCATAAATGTTTGCCAGATCAGGACTGAATTAGTATTCCACATGTAACAAGCTGGCTGCTACCCAAGCATATGCTAGTGGCCAGGGGTGCTTTTGCTGTGCCTGTTTTCCCCTTCCCTAAACTTCACAGTCCCTCTTTCAACCCCAGTCCTTCTTTGGGGCTGGCTTTTTATTAAATTAACACAGTTCTCAAACACAAGCATAATCTTCCACTCCATTTAGACAGAATCCCCCCTACCTGAGAGGCTGTTTCTTCCTCCAGGACCAGAGTAGGAGACCTCCTTCTCCTACAGCTTCACTGCCCCAGCCCCCAGCTGCTGCCTGGGAACACTTGATTCTACCCAGGTGCTGCTCACCCTGTAGTCAGGGCTGGCTCAGCTCCCCCACTCCTGTTACACCCAGCCAAGTGCTAGGACACAAGGCTGCTAGAGAAGGCATCCTTTGAACAAGACATGAAACGGATGTCCCTGAACATTCTTGGCCACTAACTAGCAAGTCACTGCTGCAATCAGAGATGTCCTTAATTATTATCAATATTTCTCTGAATAGCAGGGTTCCCTGGGGAGAAGCCAGCTCCTGAAAGTGGAGAGAGAAAAACAACCACCTCCCTCTAATTAATTCTGATTGCTTTTTTTTTTTGCATCGCATTATTTATCAATTTGTGCAACATGCCTTTTCTTTTGAAAAAAGTATTAATGGAATCATCCCAGATGCTCGCTAATGGGAAGAGGCTGCATGGCTGCTGGACTGGAAATGTACAAATACATCAGCCTCTGTGGATTTCAAGGAGTAAATATATATATCTAAACAGCTGAAGTGAGACTTTGAACAAGCATCTCTGGAGGCCTTATTGGCATGGAAAGGGCTGAAGATACCTCCCAGGGCACACAGTCATTGGTAGGCAGGGGTGGTTCTGAAGGGGCGTGGGCTGTTCAGTGCTCTGAGACTTACAAGGTCAGAGTACTTGACATGTGTAGGAATTATCATTATTATTATTAGCCCAATGAGAACAGCACCTAGAGATCTCAATTGAGATCAGAGCCCTGGATACCAAGTAAAAGGCATCCCTGTCCTATAGAGCTTGCTATCTAAATAGACAAGACAAACAAAAAGTAGGAGGGGAAACAGGGGCACAAAGACTTGCCCAAGGTCCCACTAGACACCACACAGTCTCTCTGAGAACCCAGTTGGTCTCTGGCTACACATGGAAACATTCCCCAAACCCTGATGGTTCTCCGCTCTTTAGCACAGACAATTTTCTGGCCAAAAATGTGCTTAGGGAAGCGAGCCAGCTGCAAGAAAATTGTGTGTTTACACATAGTCTGGGAGCAGAAACTTGTGAATTAGGTGCCCACCATGCACCAGGAGTACGGAAAAGCAAACGCTCCAGATCAAAGTCCTTGTACAACGCAGACCCATACACTGAAACTTACCCAGCCAAACTCTTCCTAAAACCTTATGAGCAACACATGCATCATGAGGGGGCTGAAAACCATGTGCTAACCTAGGGCCAGGTTTGATATCATGCTTCAATGTCAGCTCTTTGTGGACAGGGACCATTTTTGTGTTGTGAGTTTGTACAGTGCCTAGCACAGTGGAGTCCTGGCTATCACTGGGTTCCTATGTGCTATCACAATACAGATAATCAATAATAACATTAGTCCTGTGGTATAGTTCCCTTCTGATTGATTTCTATGGCACTGCTTGTAAAGTGGGGTGCTACTGAGTGTGAATACAAGTATTACCACCTGCTTGCTCCTTTGGAACTGCCAGGCTGGATCAGACCCGAGGACCATCTAATCCAGTATCCTGTCTCCAAGGGGGGAGGTGGGGAGAATCAGTCCCAGATGCTTCAGAGAAAGTGCAAGAAACCCCCTGGTGCTAACTAAAAAGGGGTTAATTTTGAATGAATCTTGCCAACTTCACCCTCTCACCCCGTGTATCTCAAGTATTGCTAGGCAGAATAAGGATCTGGGAGCTCTGCTCTGGCTCTGCTGATGTGCTTGTGTATTCATGTAGCGCACTGCTGGCTTGTCAACGAAGCATGTTTATCTCCTTAAGACAAATCAAGTTTATGAAGGCATCCTCACACACGTGCTCTGGGTGATTGTTTTCACATGCCCCCCTGATCTGCATACAATCGCTTGCTGCGTTAAAGTCTTTGCAATAGCCTCTCTGCGAGGCGCACTCTACAGAATGAACCAATCTAATCTACCACATGTGGATCCCGGTGCATTTTGGGACCAGGCTTGCCTGACATCAAAGTACTTTTAAAAAGCTGGGATTTTACTGTCTCCTCCTACCCTCTGTTGTAAGGTGCTGCATAGCTTGGAAGGAAGCAGCCACTTGTTCTCTGCTTGGGATCAAGTGTAAATATGACTGTTGGGGTGAATTCAACAATAAGCTCCGTGTTAATGACAACTTTAACGGAACAAAGAATTAATTAGCTACTGTACCTTTTTTCTGTGCTCCACGCACACATACACACAGCATGGGGCTGGCACAGCCTATTCACTACCTAGCAATTGTACAGGTCTGACTTCGCTTTGAAGCTAACAGCTGTTACTCCCATTAGCATAACGAGGGGCTAGGCAAGTGCATTCAAAGAGGAAGAGGGGACGCTCATGTTCCATCTCTGGAAACGACAAGCACAGCAGACAGGTTATGGTTATGTGTGACCTAGAGGAATTTTAGCTCCTGAGCTGAAGTCTGAGGTCAGGTGACTCATCCAAATAGCACAAAATAGGGAAAGGGGAATGCAAGCAGGTATGGACCAAGGACAGGGTCAGCATGTCTGTTGTCAGCTCGGACAAGACACAGCTCCCTTTGGACTCCACCCGGGAGAGCGGACCCTTCTAGATTATGAGGGTCTGGTTTGAAACTCGCAGCACTGGTTAACATCCAGTGTTCAAAACTCAAGAGTCAGGACACCCAAAATGATGAGAATGTAAAAATACTGCATTGGGAATTCTTTGTGACATCTGGGTTCTGCACCTTTAGGGTTCATGGTTTCCAGCATTTCTCCAGAACCCTGGGGGATAGAGGCTCGCTGTTCTGTGTAACAAAAGCTGAGATTCTGATGTACCCGAACGACGTCAGGGCCAGCACAAAAAATTCCAAGACTCACAGTAAAACTGCGAGAGTTGGCAACCCTGAATTCTCAGCTGAGGCTGACAATAGGTGGCATGTGCCGTCCCCCTCTCTCCTCCGGCAGCAGGAATCCAGGACAACAATGAAGGTAGGTGTATCATACCAGGCAGGCCACACAGGGAGTCAATGGCCCCAAGAGTCCTGATTTCCAGCCCCATGCTAAAGACAATAACATTCCCCACAGTCACATGGCAGGTTAAGTGCTGTTTGAGGAATTTTGCTCATCGGACGGGTCCAGTCCAGTGTCTGGCTCTGTGTCTCCATACTCAGTAAGAAGCAGCACATCTTCTGCAGGTGCTTACAAGACAGTTCCTTTAAGGTCAAGTGATCCCATGCAAATATTGAAATTAACCCTTCTGAGCTCAGACTGAAGAGACCCATTGCACTGACATATCAGAATGGCTCGCAGAAAACAGAGAGGCAGCCCCCTTTCCAGATCTCCCAACAGTCCCTGGTTTCATGGGACTGTCCCCATCTGACCCACACAACACCCTGTCCTGCTTGAAGCAGCTCCTGTCCTATGGGGCTGGCTAGGCTCGGCTCCCTGCTCCGGTTGCAACCTGGCCCTTGGCTCTCAGAGTGGCAACACCACTCACTCAAATTTGACCTGACTGCCTGCTCATCAAGGAGCGTGGAGCCCAGCCAGCCCGGCGAGTCAGTGAGTGAGGGGTGGGTTCGCTCTGCATCCCCCCAGCCTCCTAGCCGATGGGTGCAGGACCCAGCTTGCTTAAGCCACTTGACATGTTGGGAGGTGTGCCCTCTTCACAAGCACGGGCTCCTACTGCTTCAGAGAGAGGAGAGAGGCAGTTAGCAGTGTAAGGCCTAAGACCCACAGCTGTGTAGTCGCTATTCCCTCCAGCAGAGGGCAGCAGCACCCATTACTCACATCATTGTAATATCTGGTTCCAGTAGAACCGCAGGTCAGCAAGAAACAGTTCATAAACTAACAAACGGGCTGATTTTCATCTGCCTCCCATCTTGGTGAACCATTGCAGGAGTCCCCGAGTGGAGCTTGTCAGAAATCAAAAGATGAATTTAAACAGACTCTTGTATGCCCCCCACCCTCACGTAATACTGATGGTTACAAATGCCAGCCCACATTGGCTGCTGCACATCTCCACTGGCCACTGTGGTTTCAAGGCCAAGTATTGGCACCGGTTAACCTCGTACAGCCCCTATCTTTACACTGCTAATCCTTACTGGCCCTCCCCAAATGCGTGTTAGCCTCACTACTGCGTGGTGGGAGCTCGCTGTGACAGCTGCCTTGCAGGTTGTTCTTTTGGAAGAGGATTATAAAACGTAGCACATAAAGACTAAAACAATATATTATTCCTCTCCATGCTCCCCCATTCAGCAAACTAGTCCTGGCCTTTGTATCAGATCCCATTGCAATGTCCCATTATGTAAATGAAACCTGGACTGCCCAATGAATTAGACCAGCTGTATTGCCTTTGCCTTGTTTCTTAATGCTAAGGACTGGCTGAGTTTGAACTATGTAGTGTTGGTTGCTAGGAGCTCTGAGTTTTACACACTTAGCACCGTGGTAAAAAACTAAAACGGCAATAGGTTATTTTGTAAGAATTTACATAGGAAGTGCATGAGCTTCACTTAACTGATATGTAACTGCACGGGAACTGCATGATCCTTGCAACCTACACAATTACAGCAGATGAACAAGTTGGACAGCCACTCGGGTCTCTCGTTGATAAGTAGTGCGGTCCATGGACCTCATCAGTCAATATGTGTTTTGACTGAATAAGGGCAGCAGGATTGGACCTAACACCAGCCCCCTACCATCACAGGGCATTGCCCTTGCTGGACCCATCTGATTCTCCTCTGCATGAAGAGTTGTTGTTGCTGGATGCTCCACAGCTGCATCTGCTAAGTTCTGTCAACCTCCCCCAGACGAACAGGAGTTGAGGCTGGCCACAGCCTGAAAAGTGCAGGGCAGGTGCTGATGCCCTCAGAAAGCCGTGTGGAGGCTGTCGACCGGAGAAGGGAGAAGAAACAGACATGAGCAAACAGCACAGCCTGGGGGAAACACGCTAAAAAATAAACCAAAAGGAACGAGGAGAGAGCAGAGGAAAATAGCACTGACAGTTTATACAGTGTCTCTCTTTCTTGGCCCTATTTCCAGTTTTTCTGTGAGGGGGAGCATGTGTAGGTGAGTCAGTAAGCATGATGTCTCACTTCCATCACTAGAGGGAGTAAGGAAACATTGCATTGCACTGAGAATGGGGCTTACAGAGATGCTGTTGGAAAGCAAACTCTTTCCTCCCTGCCTGTCAGAAGAGGCACAGCAGTAGATCAGTTTAGAATCCAATATGAAAATCTCGATCGATCCATCTATCTAGCCAGTGAGAGAGACAAAGAGAGGAAGAGGAGCTGGTTGAGTAGTGTCTTTCCCCCCCACATAAAATTTTTAATAAAAACTACATTTTTCATCTTTCTCAAAAAGAGAATTTTTCATTTAAATAAAAAAACTGGAAAAAAAACACCATTTTTTTTTTACAAGGAGGGAGGGGATTTTTGTTTGTTTGTTTGCTTTTGGTTTTTTGAACATTTCCATTTAATCGAATTGGTGAAAAAGGGTTTTGGGAAAAAATGTCTTGTGTTCCCAACAGATAGATAGATGGTACACATGCTGATAGCTAGCTAATGATTTCTTATTAGGAATATTATCTCTGCACACAAAAGAGCAAGAAACTTAACTCCAGAAAATTTCTGAAGCTGCCAGATACTAGCTCAGTCAAGCTTCTGTCAGGTGGATCAGAAAAAAAGTTACCCCAACTCCTGTCTTAGGTCTTGTGAGAACCTTCTGTAGAAGCTCTGAGCCTGTTAAACCCTCCCTGCAACAAGAGGCTTTGTGCTTGGCTACATTCTGTTTTGTTTGCGTCTGAGATGCCCTCAGAGTGGGTCTCCAAACTTCAGGGTACTGGCAGCTATTAATGAGAGAGGTCAGCGTCTGACTCTCGTTGATTGTAACTGATGGCTCCAATTCTGGTTGTCAGGGAGGTCAGGAGAGACCTAACCAGATCTGTCAGGGATGGAGAGAGAATAAACAAAAAAAATCTGTGGGCTCTGACCATCTGTGTATGTATATAGTCCCATCCCCATAGCCACTGAGCACCCCACAAGCATTAATGAATGCAGTCGCATTAATAGCCCCATTTTACAGAGGAGAAACTGAGGCACAGAGCAACTAAGTGATAGCCTAAGGTCACACAGGGAGTTTGTGGCAGAGCTGGGAATGGAACAGAAATCCCCTGAAGTCCTATCAAGTGCCTTGACTTCAAGACCACGTGTTCCCCGAAGCTGCACTGCTCTGATTCCTGAGATACTACCTCCAACAACTGCTGTGCTCCTGAGCTTGGGAAGTCGGACTCACTTAGAACTGACAGATAGGGCAGATCTGGGGCTGTGGTATGGGCACATCATGGAGCTAGGATCAAACTGTAAATTCAGATCCTGAGTTGGACTCTCAGGCAACAATCGGTCCCCAGACTCTCCAGGACGGGCCTGGTTTCAAGGGAGCCCTCTGGTGTGATGCTGATAGAAAACACAGTGCATTAGGCAGTCATCAGTCATTACAGGCTGTGTGTGTTTAGCTGTCTCAGTAAAGAATCCCTTCTGCATTCATCCAAAATCCTCTCTCTTCTCCTACAGGGAATGCCATGGGCTTGACAGCTGACTTATAGTTTAGACTTATCTAGGCTGTATATGGTTGGACTTGAACCAATGACCACGTAAGGAAAAAGGTCCCCATAGCCACCATCAACACCTGGAGCCACCCACTCTCAGCCCTATTCTTGAACTGGGGGTGGGGGGAGCAATTTGTGATCACAGTGATACCTAGATAAAAGAGAGTGACAGCCCCTCCCGGTAAGCAGAGCTCCTGGTTGCAGACTGACAGATCAGAGAATGCAAAAGGAAAAGAAAAATGGAATTCATTCTTTTTTCCATATGTCAAACATTTTCAAACTGTCTTAAAAATAAAAAGAAGAAAAGAAAAGGGGTTATTATTTTTCACCGGAACAAAAAGAAAGATCTCAAATGAATCCCTCTTTCCAGCCCTCGCTCCAACAGACTGCTGCTCTTGGGAGTCACTTTTAGATCTCCTCTCTTGCAGGCAGGTTGGGAGAGCTTCTGCATATTCTAATGAAACTCGAAGGACAAAGAGACCCGCATCCGTGCCACTTAGCCCATCCCTCCCTGCTCACCTATTGTTGCTTCAAGGTCTCTTCTGCTACTTGCCGGGTCGCAACTAATTAGCTTGCACATCCACAGAACTAAATAACATTGGAAATAAAAGCAAACTTGCAATAATATTTCCATGCACTTTGGGTGGAGTTCATATCACTGCTGTGGGGCTTGGCTTTATAGACCAATGGTCACTCTCCAGTTTACACAAAAGGGACAGATCAGTCTGTGGTAGGCTGCAGTCTGTCTTAGGCTCTGGCTGCTTTAATGCAAATAACATCACACACTTCTGTCCGCAGGAATGGGGCAGAGGTGGTAGTGTGGTTGAGTGGATAGGGAGGGCTTAGTAGTCAGCTAGAATTAAGATCCAGTACCAATTCTTATATTGTTGTGTTAAGTGACGGTGTCCAAGTCATTCAAGCTCGGTGCCTCAGTTTTCCCATCCATAAAAGGTTGGTGATGACAGTTATGCATCTTTGTAAAGGGCTTGGTGAGCTTTAGATTGGAACTGCACTGGAAGTGCCCAAATACTACAGTAACAGAGGTGCCCTAACTATGAAGGATGGATAGATATGTCACTGATCTGACAAAACCCAGGAACTAAGCTATATATGCTTGAGCGCCTTTTACTAGCACCTTATGTAGTAACTATTTCCATACATACAAAACAGGAGGTACTGCACATTGTGAGAGACAGGAGGCCTGGCCACATTCTGATTCAGTGACTCCTATGTTCCTGATGGAACTTCCCATGATACCCCAGTTCCTCCTGCAAGAAAGGGGACCGAGATCTGCTGGCTGGAAATGAACTTTGCCGTAATCCTGGCCACAGATCATTTAAAGTCAGTTGGAAAGTTTCTTCTGCGGACACCCTCAAGAGGATGGAACACATGGCCCTTCAGCAATCGCTGGGGACGAGGTGCTTGGAGAGGCTTTCTACTGTATCTCCAGGAAAGATGGAGGAAAAGGCATGCTGGAAGTTCATGCTGCAACATGCAGCACTGACTAACCAATTGTTTTCCATGCACTGGGACATGCTGAGTGGAGCTGCCTAGCTCTGCCTCACCCTCCCTGGACACAACCTCCAACCCGTGAGGAAGAGGCACTGGCAGGGTAAAAGGGCAACCACTGGTTATACGGTGTTAGGCGTACTGGGCCTCTATGCATCTCTGACCTCATTCCGCAAGGTTCCGGCTGCTTTATTTTGCAGAGCACAAGGGGATGGTATAGCTCTAATTCAGCAGATATCCTTTCCCTGTTATTGTCCCAGCTCCTTCCCCTCCATGCAACCTGTGCTGATGCACTAACACAGCCCAGTGTTCAATGGCTGTTTCTCTCCCACCAGCACTCAGAACCCCCTCCCTAGGACTGCAGCTAGTCAGTTTGAGCCGGCTGATTTGGCCTGAGATGAGAAGGAGAGCCGGGGTGTGCAGTGATGGATATTGGGTACTCTGTCACTTTCGGAGATTGAGAAATCACAGGCACACTGTGTCAAGCCTAGACTTCGGTTCCAGGATAAGTTTCTCCTATTCTGAGTTTGGAAGGATTGATTTTTCTTTAAAGGTGAAAAGATGCTTTTCTTTTTCTCTTCTCTCTCTTTCTTAAAGGCCAAACCTTTATCTGAAAAAACAAGCCCAGGCGTGGCATGCTTTCCTCTAAATCACCCTCACCCCACTGAAGCGGCTAGTTACTATTGTTCTTTTCTCTCAGCTGTGCTGTAGAAAAAAGTCAGAAAGTCTGGCTCTGGCCATAGGGACATGGAAGAGGTGGAGGGCCACGGGAACAGGCTAGGTAGTGTTAAAACCAGGCTGGGGGATGATTCACCTGGCCAGTGCTCATTCCAAGAATGTGGGCTCTTGGTCCATAAAGAAAACCCAGTTTTCTCACATTTATTCCTTATAAAAGATTATGTGCTGAATCATCTCTCCTTGACCCACACCCTGAGTTTCTCCTGCCTTCCCCAGTTCCTCCTGCTCAAGAGTAACTAGAGTGAAAGGAAGCAACAAGCTTTGGTGGTCAAGTCTTCTCCTACTGTGGTTCCAGCAGTGCCCCACATGGACTCATGGGGGCACAAGCCCAGCAGAGGCTAGATAGATTCCCATCCCTCAAGGAGGTTGTTTTCTATATGGTGGTAAAGCATGAAAATTCTTTATCCAGGGATGGGCCTGAACTGCAACCCTACCATCCCTTGCTAACTTTTGACCTATGCAGTGGGCCAATCAAAAGACTCACCGAACTTTGGGAAAGTTCCAGTCTGAACTTTACAGCTTGGCCTCATCTCTACAGCCAGAGCAATCACAATAGAATTGGCCTGAAGTCCCACTACTTGATGCAGCTGCATTCAAGAGGGCCTCTGCCCAGCGAAGTGCTGAGTGCCCTGGACTTTCAGTAACTTCAGGGTGGTTCGGGGTCACTTAGCAGTAAGTAGGAAAGTTTAGCACCTGGCATCAGTGAGCCCCAGCTGCCTGCAGAAGAGATGGGTTTGTGCCACAGTATTTGGATTAGCTCAAGACAGCTGTGAAGTTCTGGGGTGTTTGGACCTGGGGGTTCGTTGAGGTTCATTGCTAGTTTACAGCTGCTGGAAACTGAATATAGACACTTCAGATCTGTCATCCTACAGCTTCTGTCTACCTAGCCATCTGTTCATCCATGTAGACATGGCCGATGCTCCTGTTTGCCTCACTGGTTATAAGCCTTTGGAGAATCTCAGCTAGGGGCCTATTGTCTGAATGTCAAGGGTTATTTTTGCAGTCGTTCTCAAGATGCAAGTGACATTTTTACACATCTAACATGGGCTTAAATCACTGATAAACCAACCATAAATCACCTCCCTTCTTCCCATCCTATCTGAAAATTTTCTTTTTCGCTTTAGTATTTGATCGAGTCTCTCAGAAGAAAACCTTGTGTATGAAGGATGCTCTGAAAAAATCAATTGTATTGCATTGCGCTGGGTTCAGGTGCCCATGTGATGGTTTGGGTAGGGAGATGTAGGTTTTGGCTTGATATATGTCTTTATCACTGCTCACAAATCTAAGGCAACAAATGCTGTATGTGTTGTTCACAATGCAGTTATAGCTATGTTGGTCCCAGGATATGAAATAGACAAGTAATATCTTTTGTTGGACCGACTTCTGTTGGTGAAAGAGACAAGTTTTTGAGCTACACAGAGCTCTTCTTCTGATCTGGAAAAGATATTAGAGTATCACAGCTAAAAACAAGGTGAAATAGATTGTTTAGCATAAGTAGTAAACACATATTCTAAGGGACCATTCAAGATGAAGTGGCCTATTAACTACACTGCAGTCGTAGGACAAAAAGGGGGTCAGTGGGTTACAGATCGTTGTAATAAACCACAAATTCAGTGTCTTTATTTAGACCATAATTTTTAGTGTTGAGCAAAGTTATGAATTTAAGCTCCCAGGCTCATCTTTGGAAGGTGTGTGCAAGTTTCCTTTGAGGATGAGGACTGAGAGGTCAGCTACAGAGTTATTGTTTTGTGAAAAGTGTTAGGCTATGGGTTTTTGTTTTTATGAGTTTTCTGTGTGAGTTCATTTGTGAGTGTAGTGATTGTTTGGTTTCACCCATATAGTTGTTCTTGGGGGAATTTAATGCACTGGATGAAGTATACCACATGCTGTGATAGGCATGTGTAGGACCCATGGAACTTGAAAGATGTGTTGTGGGAGGTACTGATCATCATAGCAGTGGAGAAATGTCTGAAGGTTTTTCATCCGTTGTATATCCCATACTTTCTCTTCTGAGCATATTGTGTGGTATCTGACAGCCTGATTGTAGACAGCAGATTTCTTGGTGTGTTTGGGCTAGCCCTGGACAAAGGACCAGCTTCCTGCAGGACACAACCAACTTCCTCCAGAAACTCTGCAACTTTAACATCCTCCCTCAGAACATCATCCTTGCCAAGTAAATTATAATCAGTATAGACGAGAGGCTAGAATCTGATCTGCCATAAACTCAGCAGATCTCCCCAGCTAAGGAGTCTCCAGTGTAAAGGAGGCCCTAGACAGACCATCAGCCAGGCGAGCCCTACCCCTAGCTTCCAGTACGGAAGTCATATTGGTGGTGTGAATGAGAAGAAGACATGGCTGGAGCACAACTGCACCCTGACTATTCCCATCTGCTGTATCAACTTTTGGGGGCAACAGCCAGCTGGCATCATTTAGGGTAGGTCTACACTACCCACTGTATCGGCGGCTAGAGATTGATCCCCAAGTGCTCTCCCGTCGACTACGGAACGCCACTGCACTGAGGAGCAGAGGCGGAGTCGACGGGGAAGCAACTCAGCGCCGTGAAGACGCCAAGGTAAGTTGACCTGCATGCATCAACTTCAGCTACTCTACTCACATAACTGAAGTTGCGTATGTTAGGTCGATCTCCCCACCTTCTTCTCCTCACCAGTGTAGACCAGGGCTTAGAGTTGCTTTGAAAATGCTCTGCAATATACCAGAGTCAGCACAGAACCAGCTCTAGGATCAGGGAGTTGCCACCAGCTCCTTTGCAACACACTGCCTCCCTTGGCTGTGTCTGGTGGGTATTGGATGCTGCTAGGAACCTGACCCCAGATGCTTTGCATGGCCACAGTAAAAGAGTGATGCTGGTTAAAGATACAGTCAATTAAGTTATCTGGTTCAGCCATCATGTTTATCTCCAGTTCCATCAGATTTGCTTGGATGGCCAGTAGTTATGGGTGTGGGAGGACTATTGTGCTTCTGAGTACTTGCACTGTGCCCAGATAGTAGCTAACCCTGAAGGGAGAACCTGCTTGTTATTGTGATGGTATATTAACCTGTGAGGGTGCAGATGAAGTCAAGCTCAATGCATTTCACTTCCAACGAGCCCATATGCATTTTCTCTGTGCAGCCAATAGATAATCACAAAGTGACACATTTTCATTTTAGAGAGCCAGGCTGGGCGAGGTAATATCTTTTGACAGACCATCCTGATCCTTAATAGTTAGAGATTGGCTTTAAGCCCTGAAGCAAGAGATTTAATATGCCTTCAAAAATAGTCATTAATTATAACTCTCGATGTTCTTTTTATCCACAACAATATCCAATGCCTTTCTGAATTTCGTCCTCAATGATTTTCCTGTGGCAGTATGTTCCACAGTCTAATCACACTGAGTGAAAAAAGGTGTTTCCTTTTATTGATTTTGAGTTTCCTAAATTTTAATGTCAGTGAATATCCCTTTACTCTTGTGTTATAAGACAGGGAGAACAGAAGGTCCCAATCCCCCTTTCATGTACTGTTAATAAAGTATAGATTTTTATCATGTCCCCTCTTATTAGTTTCCTTTCTAAGGTAAACAATCCCAATTTTTTCAATCTTTTTTTCATAGCGGAGGTTTTCCATGTCTTTGCTCACAGCGGTCTCTAAACTCCTCCATGACACACACCTTGGCAGCCAGGTCCACTTCATTCTAAGCTTGTGATGAGTATTACTAAAAAACTGCATGATGTGAAAAGGGTCCCAATGGCAGGATTTCTTTCCAAATTCTGTTTTAAATTAAGCCTGGGTTCAAACTGTTGATTTTTCCCCCTGACAGGGTTTATTGTGAAAAAGAAGACCTGAGAGAAGAAGAAAAAGAAATCTGGGAAGCTGTTGGAAGCCAGGCTTGACTGTACAGGGCCTAGCACAATGTAGCCCTGGTCTATGACAAGGGCTCCCAGGAGCTATGATAATAAGAGTACATGATAACTAAATAAGACGACGAAAGGGGGGGGGGCAGAGAAAAAGAGACAGACACAGAGAAAGAGAATGAGAGAGAAAGATGGAAAGAGGGACAGAGCGTGAGTAATAAAGCAAAGAAGTGAGATAAAGCAACCCAAGGAGAGAGAATGGTTGCGTTAATTGCAGATGCTCAACAGCACACAAATCTCCTCTTAGCAGATCGCTGCAAGATAGACCCCGACACTCACAGGAGAAAATAGCATGTTGTGGTTTCCTATCAACCTCTGATAAATAGATTCTGAAAGGTGCTTTCTTTACAAGTGCTTTACAGCTCAACAACTGTTAATAGTAAAATATCAAGATGCTAAAGGTGCTCCTAGTCTCGCTGCAGCAAGATCTATAATTCATTAACCACGGGAGTCCTCTGCCAGTCTAAGGAGATGACATTTCTATTGGTTGCAATTACACTTTGAGTGAGTTGAATATATATTGATGTTGCACAGGCTTTGCCCATCTGGCCACCCACAGAAGGTTAGGTGCCAACCAACTGTGGTTAGCATTTTCTCTCCAAAACTTTTGCTCACCAAAGTATTGCCTAGGGCTCGTCAAAAATTTTCAGATGAACCTGCTTTTTGACAGAAAATTTAGGTTCTGACCAAACTCAATTTTTTGCTAAACAAAACTTGTTTGTTTTCAGTGGAAAATTTGGATTTTTCATCAGAAACCCAGACACCCGAGAACTAAAATATTTGGATTTAGAAATAGCAAGGCTAAGGACTCCCATGAAGCAGTACCTCTCCTCTGCAAAAAGGGAGACCATGGTGCATCATGGGAGACGTTGTCTGACCAGGAAGCATGGCCAGTTGAGAAGAACAGAACTTGAACTACAATTCCCATGAGGCACTGCGAGGCATTTCAGAATCAAAATTATTCTATTTTCACCTGAAATTTTTCAGTATTCAAATTTCTGGTGAAAATTGAAATTTTTTGTAAAAAAAAATTTTTTAATAAAAAAATTCAATTTTCAGTCTCCAGTACTGTATCTCTGAATCCTTTCTGTGCCACAAAGCAACACCTCCCAAAATACCATCACCCAGAACAAAGATTGGCTGATCCTGTGATAACACTGCTCGTTCTACGGTACCAGCTTTCACAAATAGTGCCCCCCAAAACAACTGTAAAACAAAATATTCTCCTTACCACAGCTCCCGCAAATTGTGGGGGTGGGATATTCCAAAGTGCTAGGCATTTGATCTCCAGCTCAGGGCCACATAGGAGTGACCCTGCTAGGCCTGGGCATTCAGATCTCACAGGAACCAGAACAAGCTTGAAGATGATGCTATTCGTGTTTATGGTTTACTGGCTTTTCGTTCTGTCGGTAAGTCATTTTGAGAGCCAAAAGAAGGCCAGAGCTGATCTTTTCACACTATTCCCACCATTCAGAAACAGAAAGTTACAGAGGAAAGCAGCTCTCAATTAATTTGGCCCCCATCACTGGCTCCCTCAGGCATTAAAACATGAATTGAGGAATAAAGACAAATACTCAATCTCCAGCCCTTGCCTGAGTCCTTGCAGCCTGGAAGTGACACTCTCAGAATGCTGAGATGCACAGGGAGCTTGTGACAGAAGCATTTGCTTTGAATGCTCCCTTTTCATCTCCAAACCTCTTTGGCCTGGAGAAGGAAAGAGCAGACAGGAGAAAGGCCCCAGAATGCCAGCAGGGGGGAGGAGAGGGAGATACACCAGGATGTAATGGGTCTTCTCAGGCAGCAGACCCAAATCCTGCAGAGCCTGGTGACCTTCAAGTATAAAGATCCCAGACTCCCCACCCATTGCAGTTGTTAAAGAACTCCATGGTAGCAGTTCCCTATGCCACCCTACATACCACATGGGATCATGGGCTGCATCTTTACTCCTACCAATCCATGCCTGGCGGCAGTAAAGAAAACCACAGCTTCACCTCAGCTGACCTGTGAGTGCCATGGCTAGTGTACATGTAGTCACAAGGGTCTACAGTTGTGCATGGAAATGGACAGAAATGTTTGCAGCCTTTCCAATTTTAAAGTTCTGTTTCATTAATCTATGTTAAAAGTCTGTATTGTGTTGCCTATTGTTTTTACACATTGTTTCTCTGCACTGTTTTTCCTACTCTGTAAATTTCTATATTTTGAAAATAAAATTATCTTTATTACTTCACTACACATATTGCAGAATGCACAGCGACACTCAAAGCAAACAGTACTTATAAATATACAGCACTCCAGAACTCGTTGGGTCAGGAAAACACATGTTCATCTTTATAAATGTACACCGAGTACCATACAATTCATATCTTAATCAAAACAGAGTTATATTTATAAATGTACAGAAAGCAATCATAGACATGTACTGCTGGAAGGGACCTTGAGAGGTCACCAAGACCATCACCCTGCATTGAGGCAAGACCAAGTAAACCTAGACCATCCCTGACAGGTGTTTGCACAACCTGTTCTTAAAAACAAAAAGTGATGGGGATTCTACAACCTCCACAAGCTGATTCTTTTGCTTAACTACCTTTACGGTTAGAAAGCTTTTCCTAATATCTAATCTAAATCTCCCTTGCTGCGAATTACACCCATTATTTCTTGTTCTACCTTCAGTGGACATGGAGAACAATTGATCATCGTCTTCTTTGTAACAGCCCTTAATATACTGAAGACTATCAGGTCTCTACTGAGTCTTTTCTCAAGACTAAACATGCCCAGTTTTTTAACCTTTCCTCATAGCAGGTTTTCTAAACCTTTTATCAGTTTTGTCTCATTAATCCGGACATTCTCCAATTTGTCCACATTTTTCCTAAAATATGGTGCCCAGGACTGGACACAATATTCCAGCTGGGGCCTGACCAGTGCCAAGTAGAGCAGAACAATTACCTCCTGTGTCTTACGTATGACACTCCTGCTAGTACACCCCAACTGCATCATATTATTGGCTCAGATTCAATTTATGATCCGCTATAACCCGCAGATCCTTTCCAGCAGTACAATCGCCCAGCCAGCTAGTTCCACTTTTATTAGTTGTGGATTTGATTTTTTCCCTTCCTAAATAAAGTACTTTGGGGCTGAGGTTGTGTCCCTGACCAGAGAACAGCCACTGATGAACCTATCCTCCATGAAATTATCTAATTCTTTTTTTAACCTACTTATATTTTTAGCCTTCACAACATCCCCTGGCAACAAGTTCCCCAGCTTCACTGCCTTGTGTGAAGAGACACTTCCTTTTGTTTGTTTTAAACAAAACTACTGCCTATGAATTTCATCTGGCGACCCTTGGTTCTTGCATTATGTGAAGTGGTAAATAACACTTCCCTATTCACGTTCTCCATAACATTCATGATTGTATAGATGCTTCACATGTCTTCCCTTAGTCGTCTCTTTACTAAGCTCAACAGTCCCAGTCTTTCCTCAAATGCAAGCAGTTCCATACCCTTAATCATTTTTTGCTGCCCTTCTCTGTATTTTTTCCAATTCTAATATAGCTTTTCTGAAAGGGGGCAATAAGAACTACACGTAATATTCAAGGTGTGGGTGTACCATGGTTTTATATAGTGGCATTATGACACTTTCTGTCTCATTATCTATCCCTTTCCTAATGGTTACTAATATTCTGTTAGTTTTTTTGACTGCCACTGCACATTGAACAGATGTTTTCAGAGAACTATCCACAATGATTTCAAGATCTTTTTCTTTAGCTGTAACAGTTAATATAGACCCGATCATTTTGTATGTATTTTTGGGATTATGTTTTCAAAGTGCATCACTTTGCATTCATCAACACTGAATTTCATCTGCTCTTTTGTTGCCCTATCCCCCAGCTTTCTGAGATCCCTTTGTATCTCTTTGCCGTCACGTTGGACTTAACTCTCTTGAGTAACTTTCATTATCTTCAAATTTTGCCACCTTGCTGTTTATCCCCTTTTCCAGATCATTAATGAATATGTTAAACAGCACTGGTACCAGTGCAGATCCCTGGGGGACCCTGCTATTTACTTTTCTCCACTTTGAAAACTGACTATTTAATCCTATCCTTGTTTCCTATCTTTTAACCAGTTACCAGTCCATGAGAGGACCTTCCTTCTCATCCCTGTCTAATTTTACCTTTACACTTGACTTGGCAGAGTTTATGCTCCTTTCTAATTTCCTCAGTAGGATCTGACTTCCAGTTTTTAAAGGATGCCTGTTTGTCTCTAAACACTTCTTTTACTCTATTATTTAGCCACAGGATCATTTTTGGTCCTCTTACTGTTTTATTTTTTATTTTGGAATACATATCATTTGAACCTTTATTATGGTGTATTATGACAGCTTTCATGCAATTGCAGACATTTCATTTTCATGACTGTTCCTTTTAATTTCCCTCCTCATTTTTGTGTAGTTCCCCCTTTAAAATGCTACTGTGATGGTTTTCTTTGGTATTTTCCTCCCTATGTAATATTTAATTTAATTACATTATGGTCACTATTACTGAGCAGTTCAGCTATATTCGTTTCTTGGACTTGACCCTGTGTGCCACTTATTACTCAGTCAAGAATTGCCTTTCACCTTGTGGGTTCCAGGGCCAGCTGCTCCTAAAAGTAGTCATTAGTGGTGTCTAGAAATTTTATCTCTGCATCCCATCCTGAAGTGATGCGACCCCAGTCAATATGGGGATCGTTAAATCCCCCCTGTTAGTATTGAATTTTCTATTTTTGCAGCCTCTCTAATCTCCCAGAGCACTTCATAATCACTGTCACCATCCTGGTCAGGTGGTCGATAGTATATTCCTACTACTGTACTCTTATTATTCAAACACAGGATTTCTATCCATAGAGATTCTACGGCACTGTTTGATTCATATACAATTTTTATTATATTTGATTCTATGCTTTATTGCACATTTATTGCCATTCCCCTATTTGTGCAACCTGCTCTGTCAACCCTATATGTTTTGTACCCTGGTATTACTGGTTCTCATTGAGTATCACTGTTCCAGAAAGTTTCTGTGATGCCTGTTATATCAATAGCCTCATTTAATACCAGGCACTAGATTCATCCTCCATCTTGTTATTTAGACTTATTGTATTTGTACATAAGCACTTATAAAATTTGTTAATATTTAGTTGTCTGCCTTCATGTGATATAAGTGAATAGGATTTCTTTTTCTTGACTGTTTCTCTTCAGTTCTTACCTGTACTATATCAACTTCTATGCTCTCCACTTTATTAGGATATAGGGTATTCCCCTAAATAAATCCTCCCCTAAGGGACATATCTATCTGAACTGTCTGCTCCTCTGAACCTGTTGGCTTTCCCCCACATTTTAATTTAAATACTCCTGTACTACCTCCTTAATTTTACATGGAGCAATCTGGTTCTGGTTTGGTGTAGGTGAAGCCCATTCTTTCTGTATAGACTCCTCCTTTCCCAAAAGGTTCCCCACTTCCTCACTAATAATCCTAACCACTCCTCCCTACACCATCATCTCATTCACACATCGAGAGCCTGCAATTCTGCCTGTTTAGTTCCAAACTGCCGGGAGTGTGGAACTAGAAGCATTTCAGAGAATGTTACCATGGAGGTCCTGGATTTAATCTCTTATCTGGAGCATAAATTTAGCCTCCAGGATCTGTCTTCTACCTTTCCCTATGCCATTTGTTCCTACATGTACCACAATCACCGGCTCCTTCCCAGCACTGCACATACATCTGTCTAGATGTCTCAAGAGGTTTGCTACCTTTGCTCCCTCAAATAATTCTCTATGAGGGTCTCCTGGTCATAACAAACGCAACTATCTATATTTCTAATAGTCAAATCCCCCATTAGTTTTGCCTGTCTCTTCCTAAAATCTGGGGTCCCTTCCTCTGTCAGGTATCCAGTGTGAGAGGAAGCCATGACATCATTTGGAAGGAGGGCCCCAACTTTGGGATTGTTTCTCTCTGCTCCAGCTATGCACTTATCTTTATTGAATTTCATCTTGTTGAATTCAGACCAATTCTTCAATTTGTCAAGATCACGTTGAATTCTAATTCTGTCCTCCATAGTCTTGAAACACATCCCAACTTTCGTTCATCAGCAAATTTTAAAATTTTATATAATTTATATACTCTCCACTCTGTTAACCAAGCCATTAATGAAAATATTGACCCAGGACTGACCCCGTGAGACCCAGCTGGACACACCATCCCATTTTGACAGCAAACCATTGATAATTACTAGCTGAGTATGGTCTTTCAATCAGGTGTGCATCCACCTTATAGTAATTTCATCTAGACCCTATTTCCCTGGTTTGTTTATAAGAAGGTCACATGGGACTGTGTCAAAAGCCTTACTAAAATGAAAATATACAAGTCTACTGTTCCCCCACACCCACCAGGCCAAGTATGCACATGCTCAAATGATATACTAATTGGGCAGCTGAATGCTGACATAACTTAGGTTAACCGAAGTTTGTAGTCTAGACTTGGTCTCAGAGCCACACTAGTTCTCAGCCTGCCTCTCCGGAAAGTTTTTTCTCTCTCTCTCAAAGACTTATGGGGGGTGGGTAAGATAGCATTTCAACGTGAAGCTCATAGTCTGCCAGTCATTGCTGAACTGCTATGGCTAATTATTTTTATTCTTAGCAAGCCGTACGGCACGCAGAAGGCGCAGAAAATGGAACATTCTCTCTCTGCCTCCGTCTCCAGCGTGGGCTAATGATGCCTGTAAATTACAGCTGTGTGTCAGGGGATCAGCATTACTAATGAGGCTGTGTGTCAGAGAGGCTGTGATTTCTGATGGGATGCACAACTTTTATGATTCTTCCTGCTACTCCCTACCCTGCTGGGAATTTTGGGATATTTTTCCAGTAAATTATGATTTCCTTCACCGTCCCCCTCTCCATTATTTTCATGGTATGGAAGATGAAGTGGCAGCTGCAGAATATGAGTGGCAAATGTGACATGAGAAAGGAACTGTGCTCTTGAATGCATGTTGGAGGCATGGCCTTGTGGAAGAAACTGCATCCCTAAGAGCAGTCTCTTTCCATAGTGTATTGATTGCAGCAAAGGCTGAGCAAGAAGATTAAGGAGTGGTCTAGATGGCTTGGAGGAGAAGTTCTCAACCAGTGCCAGAGTCTGACCCCATGTGACAGAACAAAGGTTCTGGACGCCTCTCATATCTATCCATGCATAAGGGACAATGGTCAGAACCCAGTGAAACCCATTTGGGACCTTATACTCCATGCCCCTCAGTTTGAGAATCCATGCTCAGTCTAACCACTAGAGGGGGACAGAGACACAGTGGTAGTGTGGGTTGCACTTGCAATGCTGGGCTCATTTCCCTCAGATCTGAGCACCTTCTCAAACAATATTAATCCAGTTGGTACACTTGGGCATTCAAGCCTTTGTGGGAATGGAAGGATTCCTGGGAAAAATGCTGGAGCCAATCCAGTGATGCAATGAGAAAAATACCATTGTCTTGTCCAACCAGTCATAACTGAAACAGCATAGTTCCTCTTCTGAATATTTGAAACTCCACTTATAGAATAAAGAATGTCAAAAATGTGTTGTTTTTTTTATCCATTCAAATAAGAAATAAGGTCAAGACAATTGCAGTTGGCTCACTGCTACGCTACAGGCAAAAAATGAAGCTAAATCTGCCAGATGAATTGTTTATTGCTAATTGTTCACTTTTTCAATAATTATTCATTTCTGCTGAAATTGCAAAATTTTAAAAATGTCAGGCAGCTCTAAAAAGTATGTTGTAGAAACAAATTGTGGGCCTTGGAGATGCAACAAACTGCTTCTTTTCCATCATTTTCCCACCTCCCAGACCAGGACAGGAGTGTTTGCAGTAGTATTCACCATTACTTGGTCTGATCTAGTTTTAAATGAGTCAAGTAATGGGGCCTTCACTGCTTCCCTTAGGAGACTGTCCCAGAGCCTGACAGCAATGCTTGCTAGAACAATGTCCACCTGGGAACCTCCAAGTGGTTTAGAAAGATGGTCACAGCATTATCCCTATTTTACCAGAGAAAGTGTAATCACAGAAAGGTGGAGTGACTCACCCATGGTCATCCAGTAAATGTCAGCAGAAGAGCTGAAACAGAATCTAGGAGTCCTGACTTTCAAAACCACACCCTTCACACTGCACCCATGAAAGATCTCCCCATTATGAAACATTTCCCAATACTCATCCTCCATTTCCCTTTGCTCAGTCTCCTACTATTACTCCTAGCCATCTCCCCTGCACAATTCCTCTTCCCTCTGACCTTTCACACTCTTCAGATATTTGTAGATGATGCTCCAATTCCCAGATACTTTGATCCTTTTATTTTCAAGGAAGGAGGAGCTCAGGATTAGGACAGCTAGAATGTTTATATGTTCAGAGCCAGGCTGTGAGCCTTGCCTAGGACTTCAGAGCAGTGCAGTAACCTGATTTCACCTAAACTCAGCTGTTCATTGCTGCAACTCCTTCAGTAACCTGGAGAAGCTGGAGGGACTTGGGCAATATTCCACCCCAGGGCTGTTTTCTAACCCCTAATGCAGCTGTGTGTGTGTTTGATAGCATTTGTCTCAGCACAGCTGGATGTAAAATACCATTTGCATTAGATTAAAGTCTCGAGTAAATTGAAATCAAAGGAACAGCTGCTGCTTTTTCATTAAACTCCTGCCGACTGGGAGGTGGGTGGGTGGGTGGGGAAGGGTGATGGAAAGGAAGGGGCTGGGCAGGGGAGGGCTGGATTACAGCTGCATGAGAGCTCAACACAACATTGCTGGCTCTCAGTTTGTTTGCTAGCACAGGGCATTGTTCTAGCCTTTGTGACTGGTGGCCAGGAACTCTCAGAGGTTGACATTCTTGCTCTGTAGCAGCAGCTGAATGCCTGATGTTGGACTGCTGTCAAACAGCAGCAATCTGTCTGATCAGCCACCTCTGAGTTGGGTTCTGCTTTCCAAAGCCCAAGGGGTGGGTTAGTGCCAGGGTTACCTGTGCCTTTTGCTTAGCTCTTAAGAGCCCTGGGGTATCCAGCCTTTTCCTTTCCGAGGAGTGGATTGTATCAGGCATGGCCTGGAAAACCCAAGTCTCACCTCTGGTTGTCAGGCTACCAGCCATCTATCTAGGTTATTACATGGCCCTCATCACTCCAGAGATGGAGCAACTCATCCTAGACACAGCAGGACTGCCCTGATCAGCAGCATGTGTCTGCCTCTAGGGCCCAGAGACTACAGCAGACTAGAGCACGTTGGATCCCATCCAGGGCCCCATCACTCCGCAGTGCACATCCTGCAGCTGGGGGTTTCCTGGTCCTTAGGAAGCCAAAATGCTGCATGTCCCCGCTGGAGCTGTGTTGAGCTTAATTTCCACTGGCTGAGCCAGCAGAAGCTACACTGAGCTTGTCTCGGCTCCCCTTTGATGAGCCAGTAGAAGCTGCACTACAGTGGTTTTAGACCAGCTTAGGAAGAGCAAACATCAAGCTCAAGCCAGGTTAGCTCAGCTTCCAGCCGGTCATGCTTGTGGATGGGCTGAGATACTACACAGAAGAGCGTGGTATGAATGCGCAGACACACAGGTGAACAGAGCAAATAGAGGCAGCTTCTAGCAATAAGTGTTGCTTTTCTTAAAGCCCCAGAGCCTGAATTTAGTGGCCACGGGCCCTTCTCTCCCCGGAGCTCTCTCTCTACTTATATATGACATGTCCATGCAGTCGCATTGCAGAATAGCAGAAGGCCGTACTGTATATGTATGCTGCCATGGATTCATTATACTAGCTCACCTTTGTCCCCTCACCAGCATCTCTGACACTGGACAATTCACAATGAACACGTTATTCTGAGCCTACTGCCTGAGCTGCAGCTTTGTTAATGTAGGTCTAGTGAGGGGAGAAGCACAACTCAGCCCTGGTCTACACTGGGGCAGGTGTGTGTGTTGGGGGGTGAGGATCGATCTAAGATACACGACTTCAGCTACAGGAATAGCATAGCTGAAGTCGATGTATTTAGGTCGACTTACCTCAGGGTCCTCACAGCGCTGAGATGACTGCTGCCACTCCCCCGTCGACTCCGCCTGCACCTATCGCGGCGGTGGAGTTTCAGAGTCGACAGAGAGAGTGCTTGGGATCAATTTATCGCGTCTAGACTAGACGCAATAAGTCGACCCCCGAAAGACTGATCGCTACCCGCTGATCTGGCGGGTAGTGTAGATCTGCCCTTAGTGAGTCAAATAACTAACTGCAAAAAATCATGCCTCTGCCAATTTCTTCAAGGGAAAAAAATTCCTAGAAAAATCTTCTAGCCTTTTACTTGTTTTCCCCCACTGCCTTTGACTGAGTCTCTCTCTCTCTCTCACACACACACACACACCTCCCCAGCCCCCCACACTTCCTTTAAACAGATCCCCTGAACCTGCAAATTAACAAAATTATTCACACAGGAAACTGAAAAAGCCCTGGGATTCATTCCTTTAGTGTAAATGGCTCTTTCAGTAGCTTCAGTGTCATGATTTGTTATTGCTGATGGAGCTCTCAGAGCCATATCGGCATCTATCAGCTCAGAATGGAGCAGAACCTTCTTGACTGTGAGCCGACACTTCCACACAAGTCAATATGTGGGTCAGAACTATTCTTCTCCTTGGTCAGCTCAGCCTTAACCATCAGCTCAGCTCCTGAATGGAAAGGGCCAAACACAACCATCAGGTACTCAGCATTTCCTCCATTCTGGCTGCCAAGCCATTCCGTAGAGACACGGCCAAACGCCAATGAACTCTGTTGGAGTGCCGGGCACCGTGTGTATTGTAAAGAGATCAGGATTAATACACTGATTTCTCTTCCCTTCTGTTCTCTACTCACCCTGTCTTGCTGAATGATACACGGTTATAGAGCAATGCAGAAAGCAATTAAGGCTGACAATGTGCCATGAAGACCTGCTGGGGACCTAACTGGGAGCAGGATGTTGAGCAATGCTGAGAGGTCAGGGCAGTGGCAGAAGGAACAGGACTGCATGATGAAAGCATGTGACTTGTTACAATGGCAAAAGGATCCTGCTGCCTCCCACTTGTGCTTATTTACTCTAGCTCTAGCGCAGTTAACTCTTTAATGCCTGCCAACTGCAAGGTGGTCATGCGAAAGCTGCTGAAACATGGGAAACTGGTTTCATGAAAATATTCCAAGTTGTTTCTGTATCGCAGGCTTTGAAACAGCACCGTTTCCCACCAATTTTCTGTTTGTTTTCAAAATGATCAGAATTGTTTTAGAAATTCAGATTGAAATAGTTTTCATTTGTCAAAATTTCACATTTGCAGATTGAAAACTGTGGTTTTGATAAATGAAAAATTCAGAGAATGATTTCTATAGAAAACATCAATGAAAATGTCACTAAACCAGAAAATAGTGACAATTTGCCACTGATTTTAATGAGACTACCTGAGGGATAAGGTACTACTCAATGTGAGTAAAGCTGGTGCATATTGGTTCTGTGTAAGTGCAACATATTTCTACTATTACTTGATATCAACTCCAACATGTCCCTCTTCCAGACCTGATCCATTCTTCTCCTTGGGCTGGCTCTGCATATGCCTGGAGCTGGCTCTGGAATTACCAACTGCCTTCAACAACTACTACACAGGATAAGCCATTCCTTTGAAAGATGGTTAACTTCCTTTCTGCTTTGGGATTTTGGACCCTGGTCTTTTCAGTTATTCCACATTAGTCAGGCAATACTCCTTGCATAAGGGAGCAGGGATAGATAGATAGATAGATAGATAGATAGATAGATAGATAGATAGATAGATAGATAGAT